>DWMZ01000539.1:0-21667 GCA_018249855.1 Eueides tales michaeli | reverse complement strand
TAGAACTACGTATGTTATGTCTTAAACATTAGGTAGAAGTGAAAAATGTCGCTTTTTTTAATAATGTTCTTTTCGTGTATTTTTAATTTTCGATCTTTTAGCCTTTACCTGCCTTTTTCTGCTCTCTAAGTAACTTTTAATAGGTAACATCGTAAATTGTATATTCACTGGCATGTCTAAAGATATTTTTAAAGGGGCAAGAATGGAGGTGAGGCTCTGTCTGAATAATTTTTCAAATTACTATGAGACTTGCTTTTTTTAGCTTTTTCACTATTTTGTGAACTCTTTATTACTTCAGTCTTTAACATTATGTTAGTAAGAATTAAGAGCACCCCCCCCCCTTCTCCTCCTTCTAATTCCTTATATTTTCATAGGAAAAATAATTATTTCAAAGTACTTCTTTATTTTCAAATACCAGTTAAATAAATATAGTGATAACCTTACAGTGTTACCAACATATCTTCTGTACAAGGAGCTTTTACGTATACATTATGTTTATGTTAAAGGCTTATATACATTTTGGCAATTTTAATTTTATTATGTTGTATTATGTTACGAAGCCATGTATTGTTTACTTTATTTGAAAGTATTTAACTTTAAGAAAATATCTCGAATAAAATTATTTTAGATTTTATGATAAAGAGAATAGAAATAATATGCAAGGACATTTTAGCGTTACTTTTTTTGTTGATGTTGCTGGTAAGCCAGTCCATATACCTCGTTATCAAATAAATTACAAGAACATACATATTTGTCCACCAAAAATGTCATACTAAAAACATGTTATTCTTTATAAAAAAAAGGTATATATTATTTTGAATTACTTGTATCATAAATTGTGAAAAATAAAAAAAATATTAAAATTTAATCTATTTGCAAGTAGTATGAGGCAAACTTAAAAACATATGGGGTATATTTAATTTTTGAAAAGTATCATTACTTGATAATTGGTATAAAAGTATCCCGACTGTTGATAATTTAGGTATTATTTATATTGATGCACAGTCAATATATATCTGTATGGATATCTCAAAAGTAACATTATTTATTTATAAAAGTATCCCGCTTGTTGATACTGGTGTGTATGTGTAGTGTCGGCATGTGGTCAGTAGACGGGGCTGTGCGCGTCGTAGTTGAGCTGCAGGTAGGGCGGGATGGCGGCGGACAGCTCCGACGCGCGCCGCCGGAGCGCCGCGATACTGTGCCCGCGCCACACCTCCTCCTCGCCTTCCGCTCCACCACCTGAGATAACCAACAAATAATATAAATGTATATAAGCGCCATTGTTATCATATTAGTTCGAGTTCAAAATATCATTTTAATTACATTAAAATGTTTTCTATATATCTTGAAATATTTTGAAAGAATCTATTTCATAACTACTTAGTTTTTTTTTCTTTTCAGCTTCACTCTGTATCCCGCACATGGTAGAGTAGGCAGAGGGAACTTGGAAATTTAGTGTTAAGACACTCCGTTGTGTGTGTGTGTGTGCATTGCGTGTTAATAGCAATTAATTCATTATTAATAGCAATTTATCCGCCAAAAGAAGTGCTGCGTGTACATAATTATTATAATTATGATATATATTTCATTTCTTTAAGAGAGAATCAAATTCACAACAGATCACGTTTACAGTTGCCCACTTATACCATAATAGGCCTCGTAGGCCTTTTAATAAATAAAATTTAAATTTACATATATACGATATTTTTGCCAAATTGTATCATTTCATGACGTCATCAATCATTCAAATTATAACACTTCAATATCGGTGCTGCCTCAGGCGGTAGTTATTTTGTTTGCTTATTTAATCTTACAGCCAACCAAAGGTCAGTTTTGCCGGTTTATACTAAAGTTTATTAAAATTAATTTAAATATTTATTACAATATATAGCTATAGCCAGAATCTAAAACCTTTTCTTTAATTTCAAAGTTATCATATTATCCACTATACTGTAAAAATAGAACGAAAAAACTTACAATTCTCAAGTACATTGTGTGATCA
Source organism: Eueides tales michaeli (assembly GCA_018249855.1). Classification (NCBI taxonomy): domain Eukaryota; kingdom Metazoa; phylum Arthropoda; class Insecta; order Lepidoptera; family Nymphalidae; genus Eueides; species Eueides tales. Next base: position 19,662 of record DWMZ01000539.1, on the reverse strand, counting down.
TAACATAGCAAATTGATTAGCCAAAGAAAAGAAATAGTTTCTAGGTCAGGCCAATCATATTAAACATGACTTCAGAATGATCATGGGAGTAAACTACTTAACTAACAATGAGACACGAGGTTTTTATCTAATTTGGTTTCAAAAACCCAAAACGTTTATTTTTGACATATTTAAAAAAAAGATCTGATATTACCATCTAGTTTTATTCCAAAAATGCATCACATCATTTTAGTACAGAAAGAGAGAGCTGATATTGTTAAAGAAGTGTAGAGCTGATATTGATCGATTCTTACAAAACATAGCAAAGAATCAACCATAAGGAAGGAAGAAAAGTTCTTGAATAAAAAAACCGCATTGAAATGGAAAATCCATTGTTGAGGAACGATGCCACAGACAGACAATTTGTATTAAAAGACTCCGTATCAATAGACAGTCCAAATTTTGAATCATAATATATTAAGTAGCGGAACTCAACGCTGCGCATTATCTTCTTGCCAGAGACATATCTAAGATTTTTTAAGTACGATTTTTAATTTACCGGATGTAGTAGGCGATGCATTATTATTCCCGCAGTGCATGTGCGGCGGGGTGGGGGAGCCCTCCACGACCTGCTGCCCGCTGATGTTGTTGCAGTACGACATCATTGTGTCTCCTTGGAAGTTAAAAATTTTAATGTAGATATATTATTTTCTATTTAGTAAATAACAAAATTAAACAGCTTGGCGAATAGATTTCTTAAATGATAAAAAAAACTAGAGCAGCTACAAAAAATCATATAAATGATTGAAAATTAAAAAATTGATCCTCAGTAAGTACACATAAACATATGGTACACATTACTTTTTAAAGTAATTGATAAATAAAACTATGTAAATAAAATAAAAAAGAAAAAATAACAAACACAAAAGAAAACGATATTTTACTAAATTATTTCATAATATCGTATTACTTAATATTATATTAGAACTTTACCTAATATTATAAATATGAAAGTTTATGTGTATCGTCTATACACTCTATCTTTGTTCCACTTTCACTCAAAAATTACTAAAAGAAATTAGATAAACCTTTTCAGTAATATATCTTATACTGATGTATAAGCAACACGTAGATTACAATTTATTCAAAGATTTTGTATAATTTGGTTATAATGTAAAATTAAAATTCAGGCAGGCGTAACCGCGTTTAGTTCACTAGTTTCTCTTATAGCTTAGCTTCATGCTAGTTTCTTATGTATTTAATCTAAATATCTTACCAAGTGAATTAAGTGGATAGTGCGACTGGTAAGGCTGCGACGCGACGGAGCTGATCGGCAGAGAGGGATTCAGATCGGCAGCGAGCTGAGGCAACGCGCCAGCACCGAACCCGCCCATAGATACTCCGCCTTGCGATAACTGCCCAAGACCTAGGGAACAAATACTTTTAGTTTTTGTCTTTAACATTTTATAAAGTGTTTCCTATACTTAGTTTTTTAAAAAATTGAAAAGAAAACGGCTGTCTGCGTGTTTGTCTGTCTCTTGATACTTTATCTCCGGAATTTGTGTAGAATTCAAAATTTAGATGAATGAAAATACCATAATGGAACACAATAAAATTTAACTTGTCTCAACGCAATCTACATATACTAACGTTTAAGCTTAATTTTATAGAAGAACCTATAAAATTAAATAAGTAAGTACCTATAATTTAAATAAAGGGAAAATATCTATATATTGGTAACAAGATGCTTGCAAGTTACAAGTCTACTACTTAATTCATATTGAATTACTTTTCCTGATACACAGAACCCTAAACATAACAGACAAATCATTCACTAAATTCTCATTTGAAACTAATAAGTGCTACAAAAAAATTAAACCAGCAGCCATAAGTGATATCTATCTTACATCATTTAAAAAAAAATAATTTATTTTTAATAATAAATTATATTTTTTCATTATGGTAACACAAAGTGTGTAGAAGCATAGAACCGAGTACTTTAAAACTAGGTTCAAGTTTTATAAAGCTTTTCTGAACTTTTCCGCACTGTACATTCGTCATGCTATGCTTACAGCCAAATTCAAAGTGGCCAAGACTCGTTAATCGCGCTATACAGTAAAACAACGAACCCAGATTCTCAAAACACAACTAAAGAACTGAACTGAACTGAACTGTACTCAAAGCATAGGTTGTCTATACCTACTTTAATACTAAAAAATATAAACAATTTATAATCTACCTGCAGGCATTGACCACGGCCTATCAGCAAACACGCCCGGCCCGCACACGTCGCCCGCGCCGAAGGGTGGCAGCCCGTGAGAGGGCAGCAAGGCGCCAGGCGACCTGAACACGTTGGTACTCTTCTTGCGTTTCTTCCACTTCGCGCGCCGGTTCTGGAACCATACCTGAAATATGGAATGACATATGTGATATTTTTTTTATATTCATTCTTAAATTAATTAAAGTCTTAAACACACCACACCAGAGGACCAGATACGGTAAGCTCATTCTGCAAGAATCCAGGGCAGTACGCGAGGCAATTAAGAAATCGTTGGCGGTAGTTTGATATAATAATTATGTCAACTGACAGTCGAATGCCTACTGGTTAGTCAGTCTACCCGTGACCACGGACTACTGTAAACTGTTCAAACGTCGGGCTCCCAATAATGTACAAAAAACAATATACGCGATTGATTCATCCGAAATTGTTATAATATTCGTATGTTATATTATTATTATGTTATACTTCTTGTTGTACAGAAGGCAGTATTTATTTCCCTTGAGGATATTACGACCCTGAAAACTACATGTGTTTTCGCAAGTTCCAGGTACTGCTCCAACAGTATAAGTATATGTTATAATTCAGAGAATGGCAATTTTCTTCACATCATTTAATATAGAACTCACCAGAAGGAATATCTTTGATTTTCGCGATTGTTACACATTTTAATTGAAACAATTTTTTACGGATTTTAAAAACACTGAGATAATGTTTAAAAATCAATATATGAGATTAATTCGTTTAAAATTATTCTATTTAAAAGGAAGAAGTTAAATATTCTTATATAAATATAATAAAACGATGTGGTTAATGCCACCAGGCATAGCTCTTGGGCATAAATTGTTTTCATTTTCTCGCTATGGTAACCTAGAGAAAACAAAGATTTCCTACTCATGCAATATCCGAGAACTAATCGGAAATCGGGGAACGATGAGTAATATTAGGTTCCTTCCAGAGTCCTTGATGTGGGCGTGGAAAAAAGAGGAACACTTAATTATTAAATAAGCTACCGCCCTTTGAATTGTCCAATAAATATAAAGCTTTTACTACTTTAAGCAGTTTTGTAAATAAATTGATCCGGCGGGAGGCTTCAAATTACTTTATTTAAATACACAAATATTATTTATTTTTTAGACATTCATATAAAATGGATTTAAAAATAAGATTTAAAACAAATCTCTTAGAAAAAACACAGAGAGAAACAAAAACAAATGACATACTAACATAGAACAGAATTTAGATACAAAGAATAAAATATTTTGGTAAACAAAATTATAAACTCTGTACGATCATTTGAATAAAGATATTCTCATCATAAAAGTTTTGTAATAAAAAGTTTGAACTAAAATCGTAGCTTCAGTTGACTTCAGTCCACTTTTGTTCCGATTGTGACGTTTAATATATACTATGAGAATATGTTTTTATAGGGGACCGTCGTGGCCGAGCAGTTGCGGCATAAGCGTTTGACTGTATGTGGCAGTTTATAGGATCGATTCTCACACAAGTTACTGAAATATTTCATATCTTCGTTTTGGTATCCAGGCGTGCCGTTAAGTACCGCCACTGACTATAGTATCTAATGCTTATAGAATTTATTCCTAGATGTGTCTTATTTTATTTGTAGATTAAAAAACCTTTGATTTTGATTTCTCAAATATTTTGAAATTATACTTTTACGAGCAAAAAATATTTTTCTTAAATTGTATGTTATCTATATAAATTTAGTACATATACGATACAAGAACAGTTACTGAAATATATTTGTATTTAACCATATTTTGAACATTTTTACTTATTGCACACTTCGAAAGAAAAATATATAGAAAATCCGCGCCTCTAGGAAGCCGTCCAAGTTTCAAATACTGCTACGTTCCAATTTTTAACTATTTTCTGAATAAGTACATTTTGCACTTATTTACTTGAATAAAACCAAAACCCATACAAACACAAAAATAAAAGCACAATCGACAGGTCGTAAATCCCGTTTCTACCATCATTAATCACTGTACGCATCAAACCCTACTAAGATCTTGGTAAATCGCGGTCATACGTCACTTGCCCGATATATTGTAACAGATAAAATATATTCGCACTCGCTATTTGATATATTTACTATTTATTTATTTAATCTGAATGAATCATATTATTTCTCTCTTTCATTACTTTGTATTTAATGACGTGAAGAGAACACTCACTCAGCTTCACGCTGTATCCCGCACATGGCACGGTAGGCAGATGAAACTTGGGAACCTAGTGCTAAGACCCTCCGGTCTGTTCCCCACTTATTAAATTAACTATGAATATGATTTCATTTTTTTTTTTGGTTTTATATTGTTTCCTATATATCGCAGAGTAAGTAGAGGAAACCTTTCAAAACATTCTGTGATGAGTGACGTAACTCTACGCCGCGGTATTGATTTTAGAAAGAGATAACTAAAATAACACATTCCCTCTTGTGGGAATCGACCACACAGCTGTCAGAAAATGTACTGCTGCACCATTACGGCTTTAAAATCAATTGGTAATAAATACAATCACTTCAAATAAAGACTGTTGAAGAAATGAAATATTTAATATTTTCAATTGAATATTTAATGTTTTTATTTCTTCGCTCTGGTAACAAGGTAAAGTGCGGCGTTGAATTCCGCCACTCAACACCCAAACCTCAAATTCGACGAAAAGATTGGAAAGGAACGGGGTGTTACGAGGTTTCCAAGTTGCCTCTGCCTGCTCTGCCACGTGCGGGATTCAGCTTAAAACTGTGAGCAACAAGCTTTTGTAGTTTCTATTCTCTCTGTTTCTGGTATAAAGACAAATCGCGGCCTTGCGTTCCGCCGCTCAACATGTCAACGTGGCCAACGTCTCATCACACATTGTGCGGGTACAGCGTGGAGGTAATTGAAATAAAGAGTATATTAAATTAATGGCCTTTAATGTTTTAACGCACCATGTTTTTTATTGAGTGACTGATACAGAAAAAAAAACAAATGAATGCCGCTTAAAATTATTATTTGGAATCCCAAGCCAAAAAGGTGAATTTTGTGATTAAATTACGACAAAACGCCAAATTTACATGTATGTATACCTAATTTTTGAAGATTAAGAGAAAATTTTAATTAGTTTTTTTAAAGAAAACCTTTATTTAAATATAAAAATAGTATTTTTTTTAAATATATTTGGAAATAAAAGAAAAAAATATCAAAACAAACCCTGTATACGACAATCACATTAAAGATGCACCGGATGAAAAAACGAGCGAAAAACTTGAAGCGATACGCGCAAAAGAGACGGCTATACCCATAAAACCTTATTTCTGTAAGTGTGAAAGAGATGACAGTATCTAAACATACTTTGGTGTGACAGAGACAGATAGATGCTCTTATTGACGTCAGGACCAAGCTGTATTATTTATGTTCCGTCGCAATAGATTTTTTCCTGTAAATTTTTGACATTATGTTTTCCAAAGCGACAAAAACAATTTTGTGATTTTATTTCAGTCGAAAACTAAAGAATTTAGTAATGAACTAATCTTAATTTTTTTGTCTCAAATTGAGGCCTGTCATGGCGCAGCGGCACAAGCGTGTGACTGTTCAACCGACAGATTCTGGTTTCGATCCCCAGTCGAGGAAATGAAATATTTAATATTTTCAATTGAAATATTTAATGTTTCATTTCTTCGCTCTGGTAATAAGGCAAAGCGCGGCGTTGAGTTCCGCCACTCAACACACAATGCCTCAAATTCGGCAGAAAGTGGGGAACGAAAGTGGAACGGAGTGTCTTTACACTAGGTTCCCTAGCAGGATACAGTGTGAAGCTAAAAAAATATATGAAAAATATTAAGATTTTTTTAAAAATTCTCACCATAGACAAACATACAAAAACAAAGAAACATATAGAAATGAGAAAGATGCTTGATATATAAAATAATAGGTACCTAATTAACAACAATCGTAAGAATTTAGTTTCTTTTAAAACAATATTGGTTTTACGTATTTAATTAAAGAATTGCCTTTACCTGGAGTAATTGTATTTGTCACCAATTGATTTTAAAGCATCGTGGTGCAGCGTTACATTTTCTGACTGTATACATGACAGTTGTGTATTTGATTCCTATACGAGGGAATGCGTTAATTTAACTATCTCCCTCTCACAACAATACAAAACGCGGTGTTGAGTTACGTCACTTAACACGCAATGTTTTGACAATTAAGTGCTAATGCGGAGAGGTTGAATCTAGGTTCCCTCTGCGTACCCTGCTATATATGGGAAACAATATAAAACTAAAAAAATAGTTTCATATGAAATGTACACAAAACTATAAATGAGGTAGTAATTGTAGAGTTAACTGGCTATATTTACATGTAACAATTTATATCTTTTTTTTTACTATTTTTAAAGTGTTATTCCACACCTAGGAAAGAAAATACTATATTTAAAAACGTATAAAAATTTGAACGAAGCAGTATTTGAAACGCGGGTTCAAATACTGCTTCGTTCAAATATTCATATGTTTTTAAATTTAGTAATTTATATCTTTACTATTTTTAAAGTATTATTCCACACTTAGGAAAGAAAAATATTAAAATTTTAAATTTAGTAATTTACTTTACTTATCTATAATATGGCATAGTAAGTGTGGTATGGCAAAAATATAAAAGAGCTCCTGGAACCTACAGTTATAGCAGCCAGATCCAATCACAAGTCTCCAAGCTCAATAGTAGGCTGAGAGAATTTTGGTACCTAGTGTTAAGACACTCTCTCACGTAACGATCCCCACTCTTTGTATAATGTTGAGACATTGTGTGTAGACTGGAGAAACTGAACGCCGCGCTTTGCCTTATTATGAAAGCGAAGAAATAAAAACATTACATATTTAAATTGAAAATATTAAATATTTCATTTCCTCGCACAGATATCGAACCCACCACCTATCGCATTTACAGTTACATGCTTGTGCCCCGGCGCCACGACAGTCCTGACCTAGATTAACTGTGTATATTTTCGTACATACAGTCTTGCAAATTATAAATTAATGAACGTCGTAAATCTGACACCTTGTACACCATTAAAATATATTTATTGAATACGCAATTTTTGCTCGAGATGTTTATATGTACCTTATATCGCTGTGACTTCGAGTAATTCAAAATCTATTACAGATTCAATGTTAAAAAAGTTAAATTAGCCCATAAATTATATATTAAAACATTAGGAAGTAATCTTACTAATAAAATAATTTCCCATGAAGATAAAAATAAAACGGACACTTCAATGTATATAAGCATTCCATAGTTTTATGTAGCTGGTGCTATTTAAAGCTCTTACATACTCACCACGCACCGAGCCGTAGAACAAGAGCGGTATTGTCATTTTTGTCCAAATTCACTTTGATTCACAATATAGCCCGTTCATATAATATCAAAGAAATTCAATAATTTCACTTCATTGAATATTATATAATGTAGCTAATTTAAATGTTATATAATTTTTGTTATATTTTCAGTGCAACACATTTATTAATGCCATAATTTTTAAAAGGTTGACAAGAAGGAATCTCAATCAATACGGTATTAAAAATGTATTAATTACAAATATATAATTACCATTAATACTTAAGTAGTATTCTCATGTATTATTTTTATTGTAATATATTTTGGTACACATTTTTATTTCGCGCATATGCGATTATCACACTTTATGAATAGAGTCATCAAAATATTAAGTGTTTTAATTTTGTGATATATTATTTCTTTGTTACTTTTATACGATTTAAGATATATTGAGTGTTGAATGGTAAAACTAATCTTTAAAGTACTAAATTTAAAAACGTATAAAAAATTGAACGAAACAGGATTTGAACCCGCGCCTCTTGGAAACCATCCAAGTACTCTGACCAACTAAGCCATTCGTTCTCACCAAGCTACGTCGAAATTCTTATGCGCTTGTTACAACTTATTTATGTTGTTAGCATCTCTGTAGGGAGATTTTTACAAATTTCCACTATCCAATAACAATTTGTTTAGAATTATCATTTGGCAAGAGAGAATGCTATTTATTGATATTTTTAATATTTTTTTGTTATTCCACACTTAGGAAAGAGAAATACTAAATATAAAATAAAATTACAAATTTTAAATTAAAATTACAATTTTCAGCCTGACAGATCTCGGAATTAAATTGCGAATCAGTTTTTTCTTAGTTACTTTTATGAAATTTCAAAAACCTCAATGAATAAATCCACATAGCACATTTTGATACCATCATATTAACATATCTTTACTGTAATGCTTTAATATTCCTAAGTATAAGAAATAGATACGTTGTAATTCTTACTGTAAATGTTTAATATAGAACAGTTTCACGTTTTCCAGGATATCTAAAGTAAAGATACTCCTTTCCGTATGCAATCCAAGACACTATGTGTTAAATATCGGAGCTTAACGCCGCACTTAGTCTTGTTATATAAGCAAGGAAAAGATATTCATTATACATTCTGCTACATACAGTAGATGGTATTCCAGTGACCTTAACACGACTAAAATAAATAAAATAATAGATAGATAAATATATATATATACATAAATATTACAATTGTTTTCCTTAAAAACTATCACAATTCATAAAATCCCAAGAACATTTGGTCGAAAACGTTCAATTTGAAAGTAAGTATAAGCCTTTAGATATTTCATTTATCCCGGATCCCGCGGGACACGCCCAGCTTATCCCGGAATCAATAAGTCATGACGCCCGATTTGCACTAAATCTACCATCATTTGTCAACGCTACTGGGCTGCGGTGTAAACGATTTATTTATATACGATATGTTGCTTTGGGAACAAGAATTATTTTGGTTAATCGACATTTGTTTGTTTCGCACTCAGCTTTACGCTGTATTCCGCACTTGGCAGGGTAGGCAGGGGAAACTTGGGAACCTAGTGTTAATACACTCCGTTCCGTTCCCCACTCTGATTCTTTGTTACTTTGTGTGATTGTCTGTTTTTTAATAGTAACTTTTGTCGTTTTTCTGGACATAAATATTTCAGAGAGGTCATGGTGGTGCAGCGGTCTAATTGTACTCGCCATAGTTTTCGATTCGATACCCAATTGGTAATGAGTTTTATACATTTCATAATGAAATGAGATGAAGCGTAAAGTAAAAAACTAAGAGTATAATTATGATATAAATCTTATTTTTATTAGCAGCAGTGTTGGGAAACGAAACCCAGTTTCGCACTTTATCATTATATATATATATATATATATATATATATATATATATATATATATATATATATATATATATATATATATATATATATATATATATAGATATAGATATCTTATAAACACAAATATATATATATATATATATATATATATATATATATATATATATATATATATATATATATATATATATATATATATATATATATAAAAAGTTAGCCATGTCGTACAAACAAACATATACATATAAGTAAGTTTTTGTACAAGGTTAATTACATTTTTAAGGGCAATAATATATTATGCGGCATTGAGTTTCATACTCTAGTATTTGGCGAAAACTATATCTTGTTGGGAATGGGATGTTAATACTAGATTACCACAGTTATAGTTTTCTCTGCTTACCCTACTATGTGTGGGGTAAAGTGTGAAATATGCAATGCTAAAGTGTAAGTGTCAATCAAAAGAAAAATATTATTGTATACTAGCGACCCACCTGCGGCTTCGTCCGGTTAAATCACAGTATTTTATTTACTAATCTTAATCACTTTGTAATAATAAAATTATCACTAAATATTTCCGATTGACATTTTTTTTATATATTATTTAAATTTAAATAAAAAAAAACACTTGTATAAGTAAGGTTGCTAAAATATAAAAATTAAAATTGCATTTAAACCTGTTTGACCGTTTCTGAGATTAACGCGTACAAACGCACAGACAAACCGAAAAAATCTAAAAATCACTATTTTGGGCCCTATTATATTAATGAACGTCGCCTATAACATACAGACAGTGGTCGGTTACAGATTTAATATAAGTAGATAATTTCGTATGTCGATACTTATACGAAATATATCACATCTATTATATACTATACCTTTCGGTAGTCAAATAGATAGACAAACATACGAATATTTGCCTTGCATAACGAACGTTTCGGAAGATACTTTCGAAGCATACATAATTACTTACCTTCGTAATAATAAATGATTTGACTTAACTTTGTCATACGTCTGTCCGTCTGTCAAAACCATTTTTCTCGAAATCGCATAGAGGTATGAAGCTGATACTATTATTAAATATGCAGGTTTTCGGTCCACAGCATAAAGAAAATAAAACTTCTAAGTCTACTATCAAAGGTACGATCGAAATATAATGCATCGTTTTTGCTGCATTTTGTATGAAATTTGCGTAATAAAAATCTATAGGGTACTTCCCGTAATTATAAAATTTGGCACGAAGTAGGAACTTACAATACAAATGAAGGAAAAATTATAGATATTTCACATAAAAAAGTTGTGATAAACTCATATTTGTATTTCGTTTAATACAAAATTAGTACAATAGTCCACAAACTCAAGTTTCCCAACTTTTACGCCGCATAACCAAAATATATATTTGCCATAGAACTACAATTTGAAAATTTCGTAACAAGTGAAATACTGTAGTACCAATAAAGTAAAAATCCTCAAAGTGGAAATCCATCCATATTATATATTAAATAACAAAAAAATTATAATTTTACTTCATTTCATACAAAATTAGGTAGTTTATTTCATACAAATTTGAGCTTGTGGGCCATACCATACCAACTTACACTTAAAGACTTATTTATTATTTATTATAGTATTTTCGATTTGTCATATATTTTTATTGTGTAACTCTGATTTTGTGACCTTTGTCATTTCGACTATGGTCTTTGTTCCTACATTTTAAATGCCGTAACTATTCTAGACTAGTAACTATGCTGGACTGAGCTCCGATGCTTACACTGTTAAGAAAGTGAGGCAGCTTACGGATGTTGATACTGCTCGGCTAGTTGACTTTAACTAGCTTTCAAAGAAATATTACTATGGAATAATACTGTGGGGCATTGCTGAAAGTATCGAGTCTATATTCATAATTATACAAAAAACAGTTTGGGCCATTTACAACAAGTTAATAAATCTTTGATGGATCAAGATACACGTCTGAATAATAAATTACACAAGTCATTTTAGATTTGTCAATTCAATAATTTAATGTAAAAGTTAAAAATATATTATTAGGCAAAGCTTATTACTATTATAATGATAGGGGTGCGTGAGATTAAATGCTTTTGGTACATCTAATTATGGTTATACATCAACTGTAAGTTGTATTTCGAAAAGAGGAAGCTTCTTAGCATATCTGCATTTCAAGCCGGTGATAGTACTGGTACTAGAGACATTTCTATGTAAGTCAACGATGATTGAAGATTCAAAAGCGCTCGTAATGGCTAAATGGAAAGAATATATGAGGCCTGTCGTGGCGCAGCGGCACAAGCGTGTGACTGTTCAACCGACAGGTCCCCAGTCGAGGAAATGAAATATTTAATAATTTTCAATTTAAATATTTTATGCTTCATTTCTTTGCTCTGGTAATAAGGCAAAGCACGGCGTTGAGTACCGCCACTCAACACGCAATGCCTCAAATTTGGCATAAAGTGGGGAACGAAAGTGGAACGGAGTGTCTTAACATTAGGTTCCCGGGTTCCCTCTGCCTACCCCGCCTTGTGCGGGATACAGCGTGATTTTGATATTGATTTATAAATTCGCAAGAAGATCGAAATCGAAAACATAAAATAAAATTTATGAATAAAATTAATAGTGCGTAAAGAGTTTTTATTCAAGCACAAGCACACAGTATACAGGCTTTCACAATGAGACAGTCTTTAAATATCACGTAAATATCGTATATCCAAAAGATAACAAAATTTAAGCTGATGTGAACTAAACTTGCACACTTAATACAGTATTTAATTTAATTTTCCCTTAAAGAGCCATACAAATAGCCTTCCAAGTCTTAACTATGGGTACACAATAGAGGAGCATTTGAACGTAAAACGTGCGAACTCTGAAGGACTTACCAGAATTGTCAAAGTTTTCTCGTTTCAAGTCAGCAAATCCACGGCAATGCCATAATGGCGTCCTGAATTTTCTATTTACCGGTCGTAATGAATACGACAAATACTTTAAGTTTTGGGCTCAAGAAGTTAGGATTGAGAGGTATTGTGTTTACCGCTGGTTCGTTACTTTAAATTCATTTGTGTTATTTGCTAATTGCATATTCATAGATATCTACGTCTTCATTGCCATGATGCCCGGTCATGGCGCAGGGGCAGAAATGTATAACTGTTAACGAGACAGGTTATGTGATCGATTCTCAGTTCAAATAATCACATATTTAATATTTTCATTTCTAAGCTCTGTTTACGAAAATAGCGCAGCTTTGGATCGCAGTCAACACGAAATCGTAAATTTAGCAAAAAGTGCACTGCGAAAATGTCATACGGAGTATCTCAGCACTAAGTCCCCGAGTTTCCTCTGCCTACCCCAATATGTGCGGGATAGCGCGAAGCTTAAAAAATATATCTTTGGATAGACAAATATATTATTTAAAAAAAACATTACAACATATGAAAAATAATGACAACTTATGGCATTCATCGATTTAAATATGTTTAACATTTTTTTTTAATACTTGTTTCTTTGTCTATAAAAATACACTATTTTCTTTTTAGCTTTAAGCTGAATTGCGCATATAACAAGGTAAGTTGTGTGTGTGTGAATGTAAAAGGGACGAAGTGCTAAGCTAGGTCGTTCCTCTAACACCTTTCAATTTGGAACTTAACACCGCACTTTCGTTCGTTACTAGATATGACAAACAAAATGAACCCGAAAATAAATTTTGGATATTTTCATGTTTGAGAAAAGCTTCCTAGAGATTTCTTCGAAAATGAAAATTATGACTTTAAGTAATTAAAATGTTTCCTGTGTAATATTTCCTAACAGCATTCACATATGTAACAAAAGAAAACTCTAAAAGTGTTTTTTTTTTACAAAGTTAAATATATAACTAATGACATTGATTCAACCGATTCATAATGTATAATTTTCATTTGATTTACTATTGATAGTTAATTAGGCTTTGTTTTTTATATATTATCAAGATCTCGCATTCTATCTTAGCCTGAGTATTATTTTTAACAATCTTAAGATGTTATTAAACATTATAGGAATAAAGAGAAATATTTTTATTAGAAAGTGGCGGAAATTGAACACGCGGCTCATAAAAACCGTTCAAACGCTGAACACTATGCCACCTAGCTTTAGCGGCTTGAATCCCGTTTTGTTTAAATACTTACGTTATCTAAGGATAGGCAACACTAATTATTTTTATGAATTTGAAACAAAAAAAAATACTACCAAATAAGGCTGCAAGCATAGTTACAAATCAGGACATATATAATACTTATTAGTATATTACCATATACGTCTATACATACGTACATTTATATATAACATTTCATATACATAGGTAATAGGTATTCGCTCCATTTGCAAGTAGTTTCGTCAGGGCTCGTGAGCGCGGAGTTAGCGCCGCGCCCCGTGTTTACTTGTCGTGCGTGTGTAGCTTTCCTGCGTTGAGCTTGTGGTACAACTTGTAGGCATATTTATTGTAATAAATATGTTTTTTATAACTTTACGTGATATTACAGAGAGATGTGCTGAGAGTAGGACGCTAAACGCTTTTTGTGTGTAATGCGATTGTAAATGGTAATTTTTATCAAATATAGAATTAACAGATTTTTTTTAATAACAAAATTAGAATTTTGTGTTCAATTACTTTAGAAAATTAAAATGTATTATTTAGTTTTATAGATATAAAGTGTAAACTTAAATTTTTAAATTGTAATTTTCGATATATTTCTCTCACTCACTCAGCTTCACGCTTTATCCCGCACATGGCAGGGTAGGCAGAGAGAACTTGGGAACTTAGTATTAAGACACTCTGTTCCATTCCCAACTTGCAGCTGATTTTGAGGCATTGTGAGTAGCGGAACTCAACGCCGCGCTTTGCCTTGTTGCCAGAGCGAAGAAATGAGAATATTAAATATTTATATAGAAAATATTCAATATTTCATTTCCTCGAGTGAAGATCGAATCCACAACCTGTAATTTTCAGCCACACAGTTGTGTCACTGTGCCACGACAGTCCTCGATATATTTCAAATTTATAAAATACAACTTTTAAATGGTTACCTAGTTAATACGAGAGTTATTTTTTTTAAAAAGTGTATATTAATACAGTTATATTTTTAAAAATTAACAACAATATTTAAATATAGATAATAATAAAAAAATTAAATGTAGATAAACAATAAAAATATTATTATTACACATTTTCTTGATTATGAATTATGATTTAATACTACCACGAATTCAACAACTTCTAAGTCTTTAATCAAACTATTTTCAACTAAGTGTAAAAAAATACCAAATCTAGCATTAAATATTTATAATTTTATATAAGAAATCGCTCTCTGCTATGCTTTGAGGCACCGCCTCACCCAGTACGTATCGCGTAAATGAATAGAACAAACAGACATCTCACGGTAGCTAACTGTTGCCACCTCGAATGTAGGAACTACTCGTATATACTCGTATAGTCATACAAGTATATACGAGTATCGCAGCGAGAGAACATCTCTTTGAACGTGTTGGCTATGCGTTCAATTAGGAAATGTAGAAATTAAAATGAAATCTGGTTGATGTCCAGCATAGCGCAGGGGCAGGGGCGGCTGTAGAGGCGGCAGGTTGTGGATTCGATCCCTACTCAGTGTGCAATAGGTAATATTTTCATTGCCTATACATTCATTATATCGCTCTGGTAATAAGGTAAAGCGCGGCGTTAGTTCCGCCATTCCATATATAGTGCTTCAAATTCTTCGGCGAAAAGTGGCTAATGGATCGTTTCCAACTGCCTTCTTTGCCATGTGCTGATATAGCGATTTAGTCAGTAAAAGCGATAATAAGCTACGCTACGCACCCTGCGTATGATATATACAAGAAGGAGATCCAAATGTTTTTTCTTACAGTAGACAGTAAAAAGTAATTTAAGATATACATATTAAAATTGTATTGTTTTATCGACTTAAGTACGTTAAGTAATATGCTAATTTATCATTGCATCACAAGTGATAGACGAAATTTAAAAGACTTCTATGAATTTATTACAAGTCTTCGTCATTCATGCCCTCTTAATCTTTGAGTGACATCAAGGACGGTAATCATAGGCACTAAACGACAACTAGACAGACGCCATATTGTCAAAATAAAAAACTGAAAATAATCAAATTGTATCAAATGGCGTATTGTTGAATTGGTATACAAAAATATTTTTAATGATAAAATCATTATTTTTTATAGTTTAAACCTGTATGTTTGTGTGTCTGACTGTGGCACCGTAGCTCCTGAATAAATTTAAAAGCTTTGTTCATTCAAGCCGCCACGGCTTTGTGCTTTTTAAAAAAATCCGCTCAACAGCCTAGGAGTTAGAGTGAGCCACTTTCTGGGTAAGTGTTTTTTATTATTTTCAATTTTATTGTAACAGTTAGGCATATATATATACTTTTTTGATTTATTTGTATACAACTTGTATCAATAACGTACAAATAAAAATATTTGTACCTGTACACAATTTTACTCGATTTCCTTTGTCACATTTCCCTTTGTTGTCGATCCGTAGATTTCTATTTTATATGACTTTTTAATTGAAATCCTATTGAAAAATATAAATATATTTTGGTACTGCGAAATATTTATTGAATGTAGAGCGCAGTGTCACGGTGTGTTATTATAGCTAGCTAGGTTGTGGATTCAATTTGCACTCAAGGATGTGAACGTTTAAAAAGGGAATGAATGTAAAGTTAAAAAAAAATTAAACTCCATGATATATAACGTCTACAAAGCTTATTATTTAAGACACTCCGCTCTCTCTCTATCTTTGCTAAATTTTAAAACACGACAAATTTGAGAGACGTTGTTGTAATGAATTAAACACTCATTCAAATAACGTGTTTTATTCTCATAAAATGGAGACATAAAGATAAACATATATTAAGTCCTCGAGTGAGGATAGAACCTACAATCATCGCATTTACAGGAACAATGCTCCGCTGAGCTACAATGTCCTCAAAAGCCTCAAAAGACGTATATTGTATACAAAATATTTCATTTTCTATACAAATCTACTCTATAGTTAGTTCCACACAAGGCGTACCCTCTACAGTATATAAAGGCGCCTACATATATATATTTCTGTGTATGTACGTACAGGTTCAGGCGGAAGCCGGTACAGAATCGCTCGATACATAAACGCGCAAGCGTAAACGCTCGATCATTTTAGACCTGACTGTCTTTATTGTCGATAAAAAATATTACGTGTAAAATATTTCAATAAATATATATATATTTTAAAATCTTTGACTATACTTCCTATTTATTGGGCAAAAAAATATGCAAGAATATTTTCTTGGTCAATTATAAAAATGTGTAATAAAATATTTTAATAAGTATATACAACAAAGTTAGTAGCAATAACAAGTAGAATATGTTAATTTTATTTCATATCTCTTTCGTTAATATAATATCGATATAATTTTTCTAATTTTTTTTTCTACGTCCTTAATCCTATTAATAATTTATTTAAAACTATAATCAAAAATACTTTTTTTATAAATTATAATATTCTCTTACAGTACACATATAGTTTCTTCATCGTATTATACAGTTACACTTTACGTTAACTATATATAATATAAATGCTATTCATTGTATATAAATGGAATGATTAAGAAAAAAATATTAAATAAATTTCAATACTAAAAAAATAGTTACAATATTAAGTTTAATTTATTTTGCATATATTTCCAATAAAATTCTATCGATATAGCTATCGACATGCATGAATGCGTGACCCCGCCCTACGCATACTGGTGGTTCCGCTCTGTTAAATTGCTTTGTAGGTACATCCATATATACAAGTACGACCAAACGTATACTCGTATATACAACACGTACATATATCACATTATATGACGTAGTTAATTAAAATAAATAATTATAGTAATTAATTATTGGTACGATAAGTTTTATCTTAGTTTATTGATCGTATCAGCCAGTTGTGGATTCGATCCTCCCCCGAGGGCATGAAATGTTTAAATTTTTTTGTTACTTCCTTCTGGTAACAAGGCAAAGGGCGGCGTTGAGTTCCGCCTCGCGCAATACCTCGTTTGGTGGAAAGTGGAATTGAAAAAGTTTTGGTGAGAAAAGTATATTATCACAGGTTTGGGTTACTGCGTAAGTAACCTCTAAAATAAAATCATAGGAAAAGTTACTCTATATTTTCAGGTCATCGATTACGTACTAATGTTATTTTTTCAATTCTCAAACAATAAGTAATATATAAAAGTTCTGCAGTTTACATTTTTAACTACACTACGATGCATTTATACGATATAAATCATTACATTCTGTCTGTAACTTCGGCTGAACAAGATATTTTATGTGAACACTGGGCTCTAGAGCGTCAGGGCATTTTTTTTTAATTATTTACTTTTCAATATATAATTAAACATTTACATATTTTTGAGGAATGGGAAACGGCACTGTATTAGTGAGAATGGAGTGCCTTAACCCTAGATCCTGAAGTTCCCTCTACCTACGCTGCATCGCGCGTACAGCGTGAAACTATATATTTTTGTAGCATCACCCTGTAAAGCTCGTAGAGTATGAAGTGTCAGTTTTCCAAATTTCCGCCACAATCGAGACTGCATGTTGATTGGCAGAACCCAACGCCGCAGTATATCTTGCCAGCACAAAGAAATGATGATAATATATTCTATAATAATATATTCTTTCGACCTTACATTACAATCAAACCTTACTTTTACTGCATCAGGACTTCTTTCCTTTATATATCTGAATATAAAAATAAAAATAAATATCTGCCTTATTTTTTTTTGGGCAATGCCGCGCTTGTTGTGCAAATAACGCGGGGAAATAATGAAATAAAATATTTTATTGCCCCAACCGAACACCGAATCCTCAACCTGAGGCATTTAAAGTCGCAATCTTTTGCCACTGTACCACCACTAGTCTCTTCTTACTCGTAATAATATTTATTAATATTGTTTTCAAAAAGGTAAATAATGAAACGGGAAAGCGACGGCCGGCAACACAGTATCTTATTAAAATATTCTTCCATTCCAGAGCTGAGGTTTTTAATTTAATATTTTCTTCAACAACGAAATTTAAATTGTAATGACACTTTGCTCGCAATTTTTACTTTAATATTAGCGTTTTTCATTTTCAGTGAAATGTACGAGTAAATTGGGGCCATAGTGGCGCTGAGACAAACGTACGACTGTAAGCATGTCATTTTTGGTTCGATTCTTATTGGAAGAAATAGAATATTTTTAATTTCCTCTCTTTAAAAACGAGGCAAGTCGACGAAGTCGAATACTAACTTTCACCCGCCGCTTCGCCCGCGTCATGTATTGAGATAACTAAGACTTTTCTATGACAAAATTATTACACATTTAGCAGGTATTGATCGCAAATGTTTTTTTTTTCAAATAAAGCCATTAGTAGTACCTAAGATTATCGTTTACAATCAAACTAATTTATAAGCTTTATAAAATTGAAGTGGAATAGACTTAAATATACATAATATTACGCATTTTATAACATTTAATATAATTGTGATGCATATGTACATGTAGAGTCCTGTAATTGAACATTATACTGCGGATTTTTTTTTTTATTTTCTCACATTACAAAGTGCGGTGTTCAGTTACGCCATTTAACACGCATTGGCTGGAAGTCGGGTGACCCTCTGCCTGTCATTTTTTTGTTTCATTGTTTTTATTTTCCCTTACCACAAAAACCAGGCTAATGCAAAAATAATATTTTCATCTATACAACCGCAGCTAGAAGTAGCAAGGAAGCTTTCATTAAAAAAATTAAACTGAAAAAGTCTGACTCGATGGAAAGATGCAATATAAATCTCTTTGAGTCTACTTCTATCGGAATAGAGCAGGCGAAATTAAACTTTCAAGTTGTGCTTGTACTAGACGTTGGCAAAAGATACATTTATAATTTTTATTATAATTTTTCTTGTGCAGCATCTACTTATATTTGCCTTTTGCTTCTTACAAAATGAAATTTTATGAGAATAAATATGAAACTCAATTTATATATATATATATATATATATATATATATATATATATATATATATATATATATATATATATATATATATATATATATATATATATATATATATATATATATATATATATATATATA
>DWMZ01000538.1:0-21671 GCA_018249855.1 Eueides tales michaeli | reverse complement strand
CCACGCACTTGCAACATTTTAAAGACATTTCTTGTTGAGTGGCAGCAATAAACTCAGTTGAAAAAAAATTAAGTTACGGTGCGTCCCTCTGTTCTCTTTAACTAAAGCTGAAATAGAAAAATAATCTAATAAAATTCTAATGCCTTGAATCACCGGCTCGTATCGCTGACCAAAGCCTCGCGCTTGTACGAGTTTTGTATTCTAATATCAATTATATGCTTCACAAAGTTTGTTTGAATAATTTATCAACTATTGTAAACCTAAAACAGATACTAACTGTGGGCGAATTATTACTTGTTTTATACGTTATGGGTTCGATGTTTACGAGTAAAAACTAATTATACTCTTTTAGTGTTAATTTTTTTACCACACATAAATTTTCTATAGTGTACAGGAATAGCAATGATAAAGTAATCCGTTTCCTCTTCTATGACTATACAAGAAACGATAGATCTCAGTATTCGAGATATTACGTATTAATTTTTCAATATGTCATATTAATTTTATTTACTTTGTTTCGAAAGATAAAATGCAGAATTAAAGAAGAATGTAGTAACTTAGTAATGTAGTAGCTTTACACTATAAACTGCATAAAAGAGAGCAATCACAGAAACAGAGTGTTATGTAACTTCGTTCCTTACGCACCGCCTTATTTTCAAGACATTGTCTATTAAGTAGAATTTATCTCTGAAATTTGAATTTTTACTAGAGTCTTGCACTTGCAATCAGAATAATAATTAATTCCTAAGACTGGAAGTCAAACCCAAAACGACTTATGTTTCAGTGCGGTACAATGACATCAACAAGAGTTACCTTAACATAATTTTGTGTCTTCACGCCACACAATAATAGATGCATTTAGAGAAGTTAAAATAAAAGTGATTGAATACTGTGAAGTTGGAACGCCTTTTATATGATTTAGTTCGAACATTTTTGGTTCGGCGTAGATTGTAAGAGCTAACGGGATTATGTCAGTTAAAAGGCTCAAACTGTAAAAGATTGAAAACGTTTTTTAAAGTGCTTTTATTTGTTACAATTTTAAATACTATGAAGTTTTTAATCGTGTTGCTTTATTTTTAATGCAATATAGAATATTGTCATGTTCTCGATGATATAGAGCGTAAAGCTTTATCGGTATTTATCGGTAAATTAATTTAAGAAGTTGTTGTTTTTAATTACAATACAATAGATATATACATCGTAAGTAAAAACACCAAAACAGCCACATTTAAAGATCGATTCTTAAGAATATACATAAAATTATCTAGTTACTCTTAAGATAATTGATTGAATTTGTTGAGAAAATGACGCCAATTTAAAACCAATATTATTGAAACAACGAAAAAAGGTTACATAAATATCTTATTTTAAGTTAATCCATAATTTTAAATTGAAAGGATATTTTGGTCACGTCAGACTGATATTTATTAAATAAATATAAAAAATCATAGTTTTTAATATAGATAAAAACAAGTTCACGCACTGTCGCTTGCAATACCCCTAATAGGGACCTTCTGCAAATACGATCATTTTTTTGGTATGACCTTACTTAGATTTTAGCATCAAATCCGTTCAAAATATTTTTCACAATTTAGTAAAGTTATCTACATTTTGGGAAGTACCAGCTGAGTTCTTTTTTTTTGGGGAATTCAGCGTAAAGATAAGATAAATATACATAACTCCGGAATCTCCTTCTCGGCGATCGAATCCACAACTATTACTTATAATCAGAAGTTACTCAGTATACTTGCTAAATTAAAATGTGCATATAATATGAGTAATTATCCGTTAGTATAGTGTCACCAGCGTACAGTGACTGAGTTACACAGCTACTCTGTCCCCGACAAAGTGTATCTGGCCGTGTGCCAGTACATAACGTCCATTATTCGTACTTTTATTGCGTAATTCGTTTCAAAGTGCCCTTAATTTTAATATGAAAATATCTGATGTGAAATATTGCTTGACCTATTTTTTGAATATTTTAGTCGCTTTCATATTTCACACGTTTTCGGTGCTCACTGCAGATTTGCGGCTGAAAGAATTTTTTTTAATTCATGTCACTGTGTTGTCGAGGCAGTGCGGTCGTGTAAGATAAACACTTGTAAAAACTAAATTTCCGTTTGTTGTGCATAAAGAAATCTTGCATATACAAGCATTGAATGTAAATTGTTATATGAAATTCTTTAAGCTTAATTCTTTAGTTTCCGTTACTGATTTTATGGCAAAAGAAGCACAGGCAAGATAAATGGCTTAAGAAAGTTGAAATTCTTAAATAAGAACTATGAGAATATTTCTTAAAAAAAATAAAAACGTAGAGAACAAAAAAAATATAATAGGAAGAGGGTGTCTTAGTATTAAGGTTTCTAAGTTATGTATACATACGTGCGGGATACAGTTTGATGCAATAGAATAAAAATACATATACTTATTTATACAATAATATATAAGCTGTAAATTCATTAAAATACTTCTAACAATTATCTTTTTAATATTTAACGTGTTATTCTAAATTATGGAGAAATATTCAACAAGAAACGGGGAACGAAACGCAGTGCTTTCTACCTTGATATGTGCGGAATACATAATAAAGCTAAATAGTGAAAAAAACAAAAAAATAAAGAAAGATTATAAATAATACGAAAAATAACGTATTGGTTAGTGGTTAAGGAAACGGCATGGGTTCAAGATCCACTGTGTTCTAATTTGCAACAGTTTGTAACGTTTCCTTAAATATCATGTGCCATTAACTCAAATGATCATAATTACTAAGCTCTTTAACAGCTAATCAGCTTAGAAAGCTCAAATCAAAACTGCTGAAACATTACTTAATTAAGTAGCAAACTAACCCTGCTTGGTTAGTAAATAATATAGTTGATTCAATATTTAGTTCTAAGTAAGATTTAATTAAGCTCCGACTCACACAACATTCCCGAGAACATACCTACCTGCTCTCAGCTTTCACTCGTGGACTTGGTAATTAGCCGCAATCGGTTGCTTTCCTTTAGAAAAATGTGTCTGTGCCTGTGTGTGTCTATATGTTTGTGTGTGTACCGCAATTATTGAAATGTAATTGTTTAACTCGCGTTCATGTTGATACTAGATAAGTTATTAATAATGATTTATTAATAATTATGTAAAAGTAAGTAGTGACATACACGGGGGGTGACTTCAGTTCATTTTGAGAACAAAGCATCGATATATAATAAGAGAAACAATTAAATGAATTTCCACGCTCGATGACAACATAATATCTGCAACATACCAGTCGTATATATCTGAATACTTCTCTTTAACGACACCAAATTCTTGGTCAATATCTTATAGCAAATGATAGGGTTTTCACTATTGTATCTCTTCATATTATATATTCAATGTATATTATTGATAAGAACTCAATGTTAATCTTCTAAGTATAATAAAGTAAATAAAAACCAAAAAATTAAGCAAAATAAATTAAGTATATAAACACGACAGCAGTAGGTTCGATGCCGCCCTACGGGGGATTGAATTATTTGCATTTCCCCGCTCTGACAGTAGATGTGGTGTTGAATTTTGCTATTTACTCAATATCATAAAATTTGTGCGGTGCGTAGAGAACAAAAAGTAAAATATTAGAATGTATAAATACTTTATACATTCTACTATTTTGCAAAATACAATTTTTACAAACAAACAGCACAATTTCTAGATTATATTGTAGCAAAAATATTTTCATTGAGGCAGAAGGCATTATAGAACGTCAGTGTAATAGATCACGCCCCCCGCAAAGATAGATTTGTTCAAACTCCCGCGGAGACTGAATTTCATTATACAAGCTTATTATGAAATTAAGACGTAATGTTGATGTTTATTCACTCAAAGTTAAGTATAATTTAGTTTATTCGAAAAATCTCTTATAATTTTATATACCTTTAAACTTATTTCAAGATCCACGGAGCTTAGAAAGAGAAGAATTATTTGTCTTCTGAGATTTATATAGACAAAGGATTTTAATAAAAACTATATAAGACTATAATTATGTAGCTGTCATTATACTTCTTCTTTAAGTCATCTTAAAGAAGATGTTTAATAAAAAAATCTGTTCTTTCAATTGCCGTAACAATTTCGAGACATTTTCCTTTAGTAAAAGGTAATGTTAAATGTGGTATGTAGTAGAGAACCATCCCTACTACATACCACATTTTAACATTTTATGTCAGGCGAGTGGAGTCAGTACGTTATTTGTCAGTCAATTACTTGTTGTCACTGATTAGTTTTATTGGCTTGACAATATAATATCTAATAATTTCAGCCGTGTGATTCCGGCTTAGAATAGGATCACCCTGGTACTGATGGTGTCGTAAGAGGCGACTAAAGAACGAGTGGAAGAGTCACGTTGTCAGCAATACGCATGAGCAGACTCGACCGGATTGTTACCACCCCCGACATTTAAAACCGGCGTTAAGTAGTGGCTTTGGCCACTGCGTTTCGCATTGGGTAATGCCGGGCCCTGGTGCCCATTCACCTTACAGACCAGCAACGCTCCTGAAGCTCCGCGGGGCCGTGGGCGGCGGTGATCACTTACCATCAGGTGACCCGCACGCTCGTTTGCCGTGTCTTCTCCATAAAAAAAATAAAAAAAAATTCTTCAAAATAAATCTAAGTTTCGCGTCGTAAAGCTGAGGACACAAACGTGTGACTGTCAATGCGACAGGTATTGGGTTCGATCCCGACCTGAAGTAATGAAGTACTTAACAAATTGAAATCAAATAATTAATTGTATATCATACATTTCTTCGCACTCATATCAAAAATAGTGGCATTGAGTACGGAGAACGTAATGTCTCAACTCTAGGTTCCAAATTTTCCCCTGCCTACTCTGCCATGTGCGCCCTGTAGTATTCTGTATCGGAGCTGAAAATAAAACTCGTATAATTAGAAATACTACGTATTCTAATTATAATACTAATTATTCTAATCTAAATTCTTAACTAGCATCAGTATTGAGAACTGAGAAGTGTGTCACATCCTGCCGCGAAATGTTAGCAAGTGAGCAGTTTGTTCGAGCGGAGGAAACAAGCCTCAGTCTGCAACTCGGTATTAGAGTCGCTTAGGAACTTTGTGTCACTTGTGTATTGCTGTTAGTTCCTTTATCAACCTCTAGCAGACGCTGATTAAACAAGTATTCAGATTATCTCGAAATATGATACAGCATGTTTAAAATAAAAAATAAATTGCTTATATAGTTGAAAATTATTATTTTTTGTTTAGCTTTAGTTTAGGGTAATGTTTACTAGAGACTACAAAGCGTTATTTTTTTTAAAGTTCACTTTTTTTTGGTTATAACTTTTTATAAAACATAGCTTAAGAAAAAAAATTATATTCTGCAAATACACTTTAGCTATATGAATATAAAACATGATTGAGACAGTTTACACTTCATCTAACATATATGTCTATAGATCTCACCAGTTTTATTCTATCATAAATCGCCCGTAAGCCGCTATATATCCGTTGATAGGCGCATCCCTCTTACATAAAATCATATAGGCTTTGCAACCTTTCCTCTGTAGTTTATTAGTTTACCCAAAACTTTGAAATTTACGACTTATTAGTTCAAATTAAAGCCAAAGTACTCAGTACGTAATAAAAACCAACTTGTGAATTTAATTTGGTCAGTATTATGTGGTTTACAAGTTTAACCAACGGATGACAGAGATCAACTAAAAGTTGAAAAAAGTAGAAAAATTATTTAAATTATTCAATATACGACCTTAAAGTATAAAATAAAATAGATTAAATATTCATATTAATCTGTTTTCAGGTGCTCTCTTTGCGAGAAAAACAAAAAAATACCTCAATTTACCAAAAAAATTGAGAGAAAATATTTTACCTCCATCGTCACATTTTCAAATCTAGTTATACTTTCGAAATTTAAAATAATAAAAAAAAATCTTTAACATATTATGGGATATTTCGGAATTATCTTAACAAAATAAATGAGCCAGCGATCGATTTAGCAAAGTAGTAACGTTCATATTAACCAGTCACTAAAATTCGCTACAAGTCACAAAACAATAATTAAAAACCCATTATTTATAAATATTTACACTAAGAGAGGTGTCACTCGGAGATATTCTCTATGGGGTCTCCCACATGCGACGTTGTGGATAATATAAAATTCCCTTTGGCTACTTACAAAGGTAAAATATTCCTTTTGATGATATCGTTTTTACTTTCATTGATTCTGAATGTATTTAGTTATTCTTGGTGATATGTTTTTACGCAAATGTATATATGGTCTAAGAAAATTAATATATTACTACAAACCTTAAAATACAATTTATTTTTTAAAAATTGTTTGACTAATTGTATAAGTTAGAAGAATTTAAAATTGACATATTACGGATGATCGAGAATAGTTTGTTTGTATGTACAATTATATTACGTATCACACCTGCGTTAAGTTTGAGTTTTTTAAATTTCTTTCATTTTAGAGAAGCTTTATTGTAAATGAAGTATTTTTGTATATTTTAACTCTATCATTTCAAAGTAATTTTATTTCAAAAACAGTAAATTTTATTTACAAAAGGTATATTTTAAAAAATGGTGATATTAAATTGTTGAATACTCGAAATTGTGACATTTTTTCGCTATATGGATTTGGTACGCTTTACAGTTATAACTAAATATGCTTAGGAATGTGTAGTATAGGTAAAACAAATCAGGCTTAACATTTTAATAAAAAATGTTTTTTTTTATTATAAGAGGTCAATTAACGTACATTTTCAATTTTTATTTATTTCCGATAGGTTGAACCTTCTCTTAAGACGCTAATAAAAGGCAAAACGTGGCTTTGAATTCCGCCACGTGACATATATTATGAATAAAGTGTCAAATGGTATAATATTGATAGATATATTTTTACCATTTTTAAAGTGTTATTCCACACTTAGGAAAAAAAATTACTAAATTTTAAAACGTATAAAAATTTTAACGAAGCAGAATTTGAACCCGCGCCTCTTGGAATCCGTCCAAGCTCTCTGACCAACTAAGCCATTCGTTCTCACCGAGCTCCGTCGAAATTTGTATATGCTTGTTACAACTTATTTATGTTGTTAGCATCTCTGTAGTGAGATTTTCACAAATTTCCGCTACTCAAAGACAATTCGTTAGAATTATCGTTTGGCAAGTGAGAATGCTATTTGTAGCTATTCTTTATTTTCTAATACAGGACATTTGTTTTGTATTAGAAATCTTTGATTATTTAATCGTACATACTTTTATTTATTTATTTGTAAATGTAACAAGAACGTTTAAACAACAAGTTAAATAATGTCGCCGTAAATTCAGTAATTAAGACTCGAGTGCATTTTGCGAATAGCATAAGTAATTTCTCTATAAATACGATTTAGAACTTTTATACTCTCATTCTCTCACTCGGCTCAAATTTATGGATTTACTAACAATGTAATGAAGAGAATGCTGAAATGAATGTAATGAGAGAATGCTATTTGTAGCTATTCTGTGTTTTCTTCCTAATACAGGACAAATAATCGTACATACATTTAATTATTAATTTGTAAATGTAACAAGAACGTTTGAATAACAAGTTAAATAATGTCGCCGTAAATTCAGTAATTAAGACTCTAGTGCATTTTGCGAATTGCCTAAATAATCTCTCTATGAATACGATTTAGAACTTTTATACTCTCACTTTCTCGCTCGGCTCAAATATATGGATTTACTAACAATGTAAGCTAATTCTATTGGAAAATGAAACAAGATCTAAGTTCATAGAGAGCATAATTTTTTTTATTGATTATATTGACAAATTATATTTCCAAATATAATAGTCTGAATAAAAATGTTACCTCTTTTTATTTAGGAGAATAAAATTGTATGACCAGTTACAAAAAAAGAGTGAAAATATCATTAGGAATATTAATAAAAAAAATACAAGGTAAACGAAACTTTCCAAAGCGATCAAAAACTTTTACACGTAAGTCATTTCAAGTGACAAATTATAAATACACACTCGAGTAAGTAACGTACGTAAGGTTAAGTGGCTCTACCTCGGTAAGTGTAAAGCAGCGAAGTGGGCTGACTGTAATATATTACTGTCAACGTTTAAACGAAAATGAAAAAAGTCACAGAAGTGTTATTTTCATAGAGCTCTGGATAAGGAGTTTTCTAAGTAAAATTTTGTGTACAGCGATAATAAACGGGCTAATTATATATCGCCGATCTAAATTTTACATTCGAGGAAGGCTATAAGCTATATTATATTAAACTTAATTAAAGTTAAGAAATCTTAAATAATCTAAAATTACAATCGAAGTACAATAGAAAAAAATAACCCAATATTCATCTTATAAAATACATATTTCACACACAAAAATAATATTAATAGTAATTACATACCTATATTATACTAAAAACAGGATGAATTATCAAGGAATTCGTTGAGATTTTATCAAATGATTAATTTCCATACATTGTATGGCCTAATTATGACGCTTCGTAAATAAAGGCAGATACTTCCCTTGAATCCGTAGAAACAGGTGAAGATGTCATATTTTTAACAGAAATAGGATTCTTTACAAAATCTTGTACATGCAAATAAAATTGTGGGCGATTAATGAATTGTATTAGTATAACCTTTGAAATATTTTTATGGTCTAGTTATATAGTCATATGTATGTATGTCGTGAAAAAAGAAAAAGGGAATACGTTTTAGAAAGTAACCGAAAGTCAAACGAGTTTTAAAATATACTTTATTTTAAAACATATATTTAAAAAAAATCTTCAATACCTCATATAAATTATAGGCTCACTGTTTACAAAACTTCCAAAAGCTTACCGCAGCATCATTCATCATTTACGAGCGCGCGGGGATAGAACAGATAATTGCATCTTTTGTGGCCTCCGAATAAACCGCCGTAAAAATGAGTCGCTATTTACAGACTTCTTTCGTATCCATATTTTTATACATCT
The DNA here is from genome assembly GCA_018249855.1 of Eueides tales michaeli. Lineage (NCBI taxonomy): Eukaryota > Metazoa > Arthropoda > Insecta > Lepidoptera > Nymphalidae > Eueides > Eueides tales. The sequence continues at coordinate 12,695 of DWMZ01000538.1, read as the reverse complement.
AGAACGATCTAAGTACAAGATTGCTGTGAAATTTTGTACTTTTATTAGAAAGATCAGCGTCCGTCTAAATATAGATACAATATCTTATAATCCAAATTAGGTCCAATTTTTTATTGTATTAATAACATATTTTAGATTTATAAATTGGCTGTCTTTAAGAAATAAGAAAAAGATATTTATTTATTTAAAGACAAATACCGATCCAAAAAATATAATATACCATTTTATTTTAAACATATTTAAAGTTGTATCCTCACTGAACATAGAAATTTGAACGGGTTCTAGGAGGCGCGGGTTCGAGTCAAAATTTTGTATACATTTTTTAACACACTTAAATTAAATCCTTAGCTTATTTCTCAAAAACAATTACTCTATACAATTTGTCATTGCTCATATAAGTTATTTAACGTAAGTTTAATCATGTTTTCATTTATCACGATTGTTTATCTGAAGCTCTCATCTGCAGAGTGCGGTAATTTATATCAATTAATAACAGCACAAGCCTTTCATAATGAGGCAAATTAATTTATCCGTTTGAATCCCTAACCACGATTAGGTGGAGATGTATCGCAGCTTTAACTGTTTGTACAACATGATAATCTATTTGTAGTTATTGATACAGTAATTATTAATTGGGATTTGAAGGCGCTCTTACTTAAATAATTAGTCTAACTAGACTACAAAACTATTTCTTTTATTCATAATTAATATATTCATAAATGGCAACCTAAATAATTAAAACTATATAAAGGATTGGCAACATTATAAAGCGCGGCGTTTAGTGCCACCACTTAACTGACAATGTCTCGAAATTGTACACTTTATGGAACAGGGTGTCTTATACGAAGTGCGTGTAAATAAAAAAAAAATGTTTCTTTTAAATACCTATTGCCTACCTGCAATTCATCTTATGAGAGCAAAAATGAAATTAATTGACTCCGCCAGGTTCGTCAGGTTCTATACAGCTGTACACTATTATATTATTAGATTTTTCTGTGGTGTCAAACGTTGATTTTAAACACTTTTTTGCTCGCTTAAAAAAAATGATAATTAATTGTATTTAATAATATTAAAACTAATCTAAAAACAAAATAATTTACGAAGTAAGTTTTATTGAAAATATTAAATAGTCTCATTTCAATTATCCAGATCTGTTTCTGCGCATCCTTATTATTATACAAGTTTCATCAATTACCAAACTCCCTTAATCTTTTTAAAATACACATCTTTTTGTAGGATAATTATTTCATAGGGTCGCGATTGTCTTTTGATGATTTTATTTATCAGTATAATATTGTATGATGTTTTTGTTATGTCTTAATTTTAATGTTTGTTTGGTACATAAGCGATATTACACAGGTTGTACAAGATAAAATGGCCAATTCTTAAACATCCCATAGTACTATATCCAAAAATAATATTTTCTAGGTTACTAACATAGTATTGACTAAAAATATATTTATTGAGCCCTATCAAGGCGCAGGGGCACAAGCGTGGTTCGATCAAAACTTAGACTTAATAAAAAAAGAATTTAGTATTACGTCATTCGGTTCTCTAAATTTGTTACACTACTCGTCAAGTGTTTGAAGTCACAGCCACGTGTCACCTATTAGGACGAACTCGTAATATTTAAAAATGGAGATCAAACTCACTAGCATAGACTAGATGGAAAAATATACATTCCAAGTAAAATTAAAAGTTAAAAAAATCTTAGCGCTATGTAAAAACACAAGTTCATTAAACACCGCTAACAATAAATTAAGATAATCTAACGCTAACAATAAATTAAGATAAATTAAGATAATTAATACTTCATTGCAATATTTTCGAAGAAAGCTCGAAAGAACAATTCCCCTCCATTATGAAAAATATTTAACGGCGGCCGCCCGAGACCGCGACAAATCTTTATTAGCTTGATATATGAGACGAAGTCTTGAGTAAAGTTCATTATATTTTAAAGTTCTGTTTTTATTACATGCTGTTTCTTAGCAGAATGTGATAACTGATGGAACTCAACTATACGCATGTTACCTGACACGAGATAAAAAGCTCACTCTCCTGAGTGGAAATCGCTATGAAGTATTTGTATTCCAAACTTGGATACAAGATGGTTGTAATTGACCAATAAATAAATATTGAAATATTTATAAATTATTATTAAATTATTTTTTTTATTTTCAAGCTAAAGAAAATAAAATAATTCACAAAGTTTAAAAATTTTGACGTAGCGGGGCTCGAACCTCTGGCCTCTTGGAAACCATCCCATACGTCCTAATCAAGCTGCATCGAAAATAGTTTTATGCTCATTGCAAATTATATATTTCTTGTAATTTTCTAAGTATGTAAATATATGGACGCTAAACGCAATTTAGGAGTTTACTTAAAAATAAGTACAAATAGTAAAATAATTGCCTTTATTGCTCGTAATGATAAATATTTATAATATATTTTTATTTCTTATATATTTATAAAAACTTTTTATACTTAAACTTTTTATTTTTATTTCTAACACACGCCGGACTGTAACAATTCAATTCTTCTCGAGGCATTAAATTATTTTCAACTCACTTTAACAACAAGACAAAGCGTGGCGTTGAGTTGCAATGTTTCTAAAATATGGTGAAAGCTTGGAAAAAGACATTGGACTCCCTCTACCTACCCTGCATATATGTATCAGGAATACAGTGTAAAGCTCCTAAAATTTATATAAGAACACCGTTTTATATTTTTAATATACGAGTTAATAAGGGAAAATATGAAACGAAGTACAAAACCTCAAATTTAAGGCATTCCGTTTCCAAAGAATTATTGATATATCGAGCGGCGGTACTGAAAGTTACATTTCATTTGGATATCACAGCGGCAAAGGAAAAATTGATTGATAAAACTTTTTACAGTATAACACGTAGAGATAAAAAAAGTGGAAAAGGCAAAATGTCTTGATTTTTTACTAAATTATCTCGCCTACCTCTGTAAAACCAACATAGTAAAATGTCAAAAGTTACCTGCCAGTATTTGAATGGAAATAATTAAGGGTTGTGTATGACACAATGTTTCATATATTATATTAAAAAAATAAACCCTACTGATTGCTGACATTAATGCGATACACCAAACAAATCCATATCTTAAGAACTTAAGTATAGACAAGTTTCTTTTTTATACATTACATTTATTAAAATATAATAACAAAATACAAAATTTCATCCATATGTCTGTACGTCGAGCTATTAACGTTCTTTACGACTTAACGGAACGCTCCAGTACTTAACGATTAATAGATACCAAAATGACTACTTGCTAATGTTCTGTCTCGTCTTTTAGAAGCGTCTGAGAATTTTTATATCTTTAATATCGTGAAATGTATATATTTATATGTTGGAGAAGTGCAGTTTGTATGTCTGTCTGTGTACTGAAATGGTAAATGAGCTTTTTCTTTTAGAATTAGTGCTGTACTGTTAATGTTTACACATTTAGTAATAACTATGACCGCTCGAGAGAATGCTTATACTGAATTATTATCATGTCTGGCGAATTAACAGAGTTCCATCGTTCAACGTACTATATCTTGAAGATTGAGCGGCAATTAGAAAACAGAGTAATGTAACGCCAGGTTCATTTTACTTCCCCTGCAGCAAAAATTGTAGCCTAGATTTATTTACAAAGTAAAATTAGGTCATTAGTTTGTTAAAACAGATCATTTTTGTAATTTTTCATTTTGTGTTACTAAATAGCACGCTAAGGAACTTGAACACTTGAACGTAAAAGTAAAAAATATATTATGAGGCAAAGCTTATTACTCAATCCAAGGCTGTAGTGTTTATATTGATAATAATAGTTATACATTTACTGTTGAGTTTCTTCACGGCTCTACTCAGCAGGCCCGCCTTCCGAGCCTCTAGTGGCTTCCTACAGATCAGACATTTCTACGATTCAAAAATGTTTCTAATTATTAAATGAAGTATATTTTGACTTTTTATAAAATGTATTAATATAATTATCTGTCATTATTTCATCGAAATAATTAAAGAAATAAATAAAAATTTATATGCAGAACACTTTCTGCCTATGAATTGATAAAATTATATTAACAGGAAAAAGAGATCGTAATACATTTAACGAATATCTTTTTGAAGACAATCTTAGAAAAATGTGTGTGTTTTTTTTCTTGTGAGATATACTAAAAGAAAGTTAAAGAGAAATAAGAAACGTAGAAAAACGCAAAAAAAATCCCCGCACTCGAGGGATCGAGATAATTCCTTTACAATATAAATACAAATATAATAAAACTAACTAAGTAAGTTTCAGCGTTTCGTAATTGTGACACTTACTTTGTAGTCATAAACAAATATATGGAAATGATACTTAATTAATATGAAACAGCATAAAAAGAGGGTTGTTCTCTCCATCTGTTTTTATTGAGGATTCTATTTATGTTACAGGTAGAAATGGTATTATGTTTTATTTCCTTTCATTTCATTAGATACCTAAATCATAAAAATATGATTTAATCTGCACAATATTGTGTACGAAATTCCTAACTTTACGGTTCTCTTTGTTATGCTGGTGATGCGACAAATGAGAAATGTTTTGTTACTTAATTTGAGAGCATACCATTGGTTGTTCGATTTAGAATCCAGAGTGATAAGACTAGGTCCATGTGTCAACTCAGTAACGTGTTACTAAATAACAAGTAACGTAGCGTATTATGTATATGCTTATATTGTTTTAAACTTTATATTTCATCCCACATATAGAAGGGTAAGGTAGAATATTTCACTTACCGAAAAAGGGATTGAACCCTTTTGTACCTTGTTTAAAATGAAGTGTTTATAATGAATTTAATAAATCAATCAGAGTTATTTAAAATTATGTCGATTCTTTTGCTCTAAATATATATCTATACATATAGTTATGTTAAAAGAGCATACTATACAGCTTTATATATCCACATGATTACTATTGAACCTCAAATTATGTAAAAGCGTGATTTCAATAGAATTTAGGTGAATTCAAATATAGAATGATTATCGACTGAGATTAGTCGGTAATTACACACGTTGCATCAAATATTGATATATGTTAATATATGATTATACGCGAGTTAACTGTAGCTACAATGTACTGGTTAACAAGGCTTTGTTATGCAGTGCTTGTTTATTTACACATATTTATCACAGTAATATACTTCGTAATTTAACGACAGGGAAAATATATTTTATATTTTATGTTTATTATATTTAGCTTAATTTCATTTTCATAAAGCGCTCGCTGAATTTTCGAAACATTTGAACAGTAACTTCAACTTTTATTGGGCCGTCGTCGCGCAGTGGGGCATCATCTGGTGGTAAGACAGGTGAGGACATCTCAATGCGAGGGAGTTCTAAATTGAGTTAAACTACGGAATGTTTAATTAAATTTAGGTTTCCGTTAAAATGTAATAAAAATTGTTACGAATGTATGAGGTGTAGAATTCTACTAAAGAAATTGTTTTATTCTTCTTTATTTATTAAACGTTTAAATCAACAAATTATCTTATAATCACAAGTCTATTTGTGGATTTTGGCCTCTTTGAATGATTAAAATTGCAGTTTAAAAATTAAGCTCGCGATACAGCATAACAATGGCTTGCCTCATTCTGTAGACGTGACAGTTGTGGGTTCTACTCCGACTCCGATATAACAAACAGTAAATACTCGTTGAGACCACAATCAATAGTGAGACAAGGCGTGATGCTTTGTTCCGCGACTCGACCCTAGGTTGCAACATACAAACGTGAAATCGAAATAAAAATACAAATGGATTTTGGCGCATATAATCTGAAAGTTACAAATTATTCTGCGTATTTCAGGCTTAACAACGTTTATTAATATTTTTTAAATTCAGCGTTTTAAACATTTTGGAAATATAGACAACAATGTCATGTTTCATTAATCCAGTTCCGCAAATATATGTATATGATATAATCTGTTAAAAACAGTTACATTTATTTTTATACGAAAATTGCAACATTTACATATTTAAATTTTAAACACTGTCGAGTATTTATTTATTAATATAAACATCAGGTAGCCCGGAATTTAAATCTGAATTTTTATTTTTAATAAACAGCTGATACGACGACGGTAATCACCGATCGGCCTTCATATTATACGTGATAAATACTCCGGGCTATTTGCAATAAAAACGCCGTGCTACAGTTAATAATTTTAAGCTTAAAAGTCATAATACTCTCGTGTATGTGTATTATACATACAATATTTTTTTTCTTTTAATGATTTCCTACATTCTGTATAAATTTTGAATTCTATTCTCTTACAAATTATAGATACTAGCGCGGATTAATTAGATATTTATCAATTATTCACTCCCCAGTTGGCAAGGTATACTTACTCCTATAGGTCAAGATTCAGTGATATGCGCCGCGTAGCATCGACTTTGCCTTGTTTGTCAGTCACTCGGTAACGGAAGAGCTTCAGATATATTTATGTAAATTTTAAAATTTATAGACATGTTATGTTTTTAGATTTCAGACTGAACTAAACGTTAGCTGGCCGACATTGTACTTAAATAACAATAAATTTTTGTCAATTTTTATATCATCAAATACATATATACTAAAAAAGAGTTCTCGCTACCGTTTGCTATAAAGCTTTTTGTTGTGGTTAAAATAAATTTTCATTTTTAAGCTTTATGGCTTAAAGTAAGCCTAATTGTCCGAAACATGTGTTATACTTAATATTATATTTCATTTATTTTTTTTATCCTTTTCACGATGTACTCCGCATATGGCAGGGTAGGCAGTGGGATTTAGGAAACCTAGTGTTTCAGCCACACGCTTGTGCCACTGCGCCATAACAGGCCTGAAATTTAGAAAAAAATATATAAAGAGCTTATATAAGATTACTTTTTTTAGAAAACCTTTATAAGATATCGAGCTTTGTAGAATTGAATAAAAATATGCAGCATCATTTGAATCCGAGCCTCATGGAAATTTAAGAGGCTCGGATTCAAATGATATTGCATAATTTTAAAATGCTTTGAAAAAATATTTTTCTTTCCTATGTGAGATGGACTATAAAAATGTTTACAATATATTACATAAGGTTACATTAGAAGACATCGTGGTGCATTTAATGTACTCATGTATTTTTAATAAAAAATATATTTAAATTTCTATGATATTACGCGGAATGCTGTGTTGAGCATTGCATTTAAAATGTGAGCGTAAACTGTAGACTTGAGTGATTTGTTATAAGGTTTTCTCTATTTGTATGTCTATTTTATTACTTTTAATAATTTTATAGCTTCGTGAAACCACTCCTCTCTGCTCTGCTGAATATAATGTGTTGTGTTGCGCAGAGCTCGGTCGATAGAGGGAAGCTAATTTTAAGAACTCTGCTCCTCAGCTTCTTTATGGAGTAATCAAAGATGATTTAGTGATCCAGTAATATGTTACCATAGACTATATTTATAATAGTTTTACTTTACTAAAAACATATAAGAACACATAATTTGATATTCGACAACATTACATGTTTTCTTATATATTATGGTTTTTTTTTTCAATTTCACGCTGTATTTCCCACATGGCAGGTTAGGCAGAGAGAATTTGAAAACTAAGTATTACGACACTCCGTTTCGTTCCCCAATTTAAATTGAATTTGATAGGTGGCAGAGCTCAACGCCACGCTTTGCCTTGTTACCAGGTTAATTAGCGTAAGTTTTGCACTCGATACAAAATAAGTGCGTTCATATTTGCAGTTGGGTATGAAACGAACTACAAGTATTAATCTGTAATGATTTTTTATATTATATATAATTGACAGTTCTTATTTTCCTCAATCGACATATCGATAAAAACGGTAATTTGTACGACAGAATCTCAGAATCTCAGAATATGAACGTTGTATGATCTCTTTGTTATAACAACTGTGAATATCTATTGGTTATGAAGTTTTTATTTATTTATTGGTATTGATAAGTCTACAGATACTCGGTTCGTCCTTTTTTGTCATAGTATTTTAATTTTACTTTAAAGTTAAACTTAATATTCTGTATATGTTAGTCATACTACAGTTTTAGTAATGTACCTACGAGTTTATCAATTTATTGTGAAGTAAGTGAAAAGTTTCTAAGTTTATATAAATTACATAACTTTATTTGAATAAATTACCATATTTATACAATTTTTAAAGTGTTATTCCACACTTAGGAAAGAAAAATACTAGATTTAAAAACGTATTAAATTATTAATAGTGGTCATATTATTACCATTATATTATTATCATATTTACCATATTATTAATTGAGGCCTGTCGTGGCGCAGCGGCACAAGTGTGTGACTGTAACCGACAGGTTGTGGGTTCGATCCTCACTCGAGGAAATGAAATATTTAATATTTTCAATTTATTTAAATGTTTCATTTCTTCGCTCTGGTAATAAGGCAAAGCGCGGCGTTGAGTTCCGCCACTCAACACACAGTGCCACGATTTCGGCGGAAAGTGGGGAATGGAAGTGGAACGGAGTGTCTTAACACTAGGTTCCCGGGTTCCATCTGCCTACCCTGCCTCGGGCGGAATACAGCGTAAATCCTAAAAAAAAATTAAGGATTTCATAGTTAACACGATTATAACTAAGAAAAGATCATATATTAGAGGTACAGAAATACCTAAGAAAACTTGTTGGTAAAAATAGGCATACAACATTAAGAAGAAGAGTTCAGTCCATACTCTACTGAGTTTAAAACGTTTAGAATCGCCTAATTATGTAGAGCTGATGACGCTATCAAGGCCCTTTCACGATGAGCCCCGCGTAATGGTAACAGTTCCCCACCGTCATTGTCGACGTTATTACCGCAATATACCTTGTAATTATTATGAAATTGACATTAATTTTTAAAAAAATTATAGCTTTCCACAAGATGACACTTTGTAAGCATTTATATATATATATATATATATATATATATATATATATATATATATATATATATATATATATATATATATATATATATACATGTATAGGTTTTTTTTCAGCTTCAGGCTGTATCCGTACATGGCATGTTAAGCAAAAGGAGGACATGGGATCCTAGTGTCAAGACACTCGTCACGTTCCCCACTTTCCGCCGAATTTGAAGCGTTACTTGTTGTGTGGCGAAGCTTTTTATTTAGCCTCACTAAGCACGTTAAACGACTATTTTTTATTACTATGTGAAAACTTTGTTCATAGAATGTTTAAAATTATTTGTTAGTTGCATTTGTATGATATGTTTTACCTTCAAGTATACATTCCGCATACGGAGAGGTGGATGGAAGAAATTTAGAGCTAGGAGAGGCCGCGTTTACACTTCTTACCAGACCGAGAAAATACAAACAATTTAATCAATAGGGGAAATTATGTACATTTTTATTTTTCTTCTTTGCCTCACGTTGTATTCCGTACATGACAGGGCACTAGGGAGTAATAGTGTTAAGACACTCCGTTTTGTTCTCCACTTTGCATTTATTTTTTTATAATATTTCAGTAAATATTTTTTAACTTTGAACTATATTTAATGTTGTAAAAGGATTTGGAATTTCCAAGATTACATATACTTCACTGAACGGTATGATTTTGGCTTAAAAATTAATAATTTTATTTAATAAAAAACTTTGACTGTAAGGCTCGCTTTTGTAAGGTTTCATATACATCTTGAAGTAAGATTTATATGAAACCTTTCAGTTCATTTTATATTAGTATATTTCAGTACAACTGAATACAGCCGTATAAACATATCAGATTTCATACTTTCTTTATTTTCCATTAATAATTATAATGCCTGATGTTTAAGTGAAAATGCCCATGCTCACTTAAAATATATAGAGTTAATTTAATCTATTTTTACTTTATATATTTATAAAATAATGGATAAATGACTTATGATGACAAATCTTTCATCCTTAGTAAATCTAATTTTGGTTAGATGAAATAAAGCGTTGAGGTCGACTTAACAACACGTGATACCTTCACATTAGACAAGGAACTACGAGTTTTACCGAAAGTGGAATGGAGTGTTTTACCACTAGGTTCTCAAGTACCCTCTGGCAGGGTTGCCATGTGCAGGATACAGCATGAAGGTGGAACACCCATCTTACGTCATCTAGTGTGACCAATATGTACACAATCACTTCTAATAAGAGATAATGACTTGCACATAATTTGAGCATCAAGCAATCAATCAATAATTAATTATGTATGAGCGTAGATCGACAGCTGTACACGGATTTACTATTACGATATTTATTACAAGATCTATGATCCACTAGTTATATGAAATGTAATTAAATAAGACAAATATTTGGTTATTCACTGGGCTAATTTGCCTCTGTCTGAGAGTTTATTCCTGCACAGCTCGTCATTTTAATTTTAATATTAAAGTTCTTTTATGTTAAGATGTTTTATTCCACAAAAGTTGGTAATATTGTAGTATTTTAAGTATTCGATGTTATAAATCTTATGTTCTCATAAATATTCTGAACCGTGGAACGATGAATATAGTATTTAAAATATCAAAGTTTTAAATAACATAACTTTATATATATATATATATATATATATATATATATATATATATATATATATATATATATATATATATATATATATATATATATATATATATATATATATATATATATATATATATATATAAAACTACATGGGGTCGTGTTCTGGATACTGGTTTCATAGAGGTTTCTCAAATAAAAAGTACAATAATATAATTGAAATATATATGGAATAATATATGGAAAGTTGTATTTTGGAAGGTTAGAGATGTAGGAGGAGACTGAGAGAGGATTTCTCTAAATTCCTATTGAACGGGAAAAACGCTGAACCATTGTTATTTTACTTAGTAGAGTCCACACAAAGTAAATTATAACGAGTAATATCATATAATTTCGTAGCATACCTAGTGTATGCCGTTATATATAATTATTTAGTCTTTGCAAACTATTCCGAACCTCTCCCGATGTCCCAAATTCTGACATTTGAAATATTGTATTAATTCGCTAATAAATTACAGTAATAATTTAGCTAACTAGAGGATTTGTATTAAAGACAGGAGTTAGATTAAAACGGAATCCGTATAGAATCACTTTGTTGTCCGTCTGTTCACTTCGCAAGGCCATTTATCTCAAGATTACGCGCAGGTATCAAGCGTTCATGAAATTAATATCAAACATTTAGGTAAACATCTAAGTTCCCTTCTCAATCAAAATATATCCTTCACGTGGGTCTACCGTTATATTTCATATAAAGTGAGATTTTTTAAAGATAAAGGAAACGTGTTGAAAACGGAACTTCCTTTCTAACCAGGACAAGGAAAATGAAACTAATTAACTCCCCCGAGTGTGGTTTAAACTTATAACCGTTACGTTTATGTTCAGACGATATTCCACTGCACCACTGCGATCTTTACTTATCATTTATTACTATTGCTGTAAAAAAACCATTACAAAACACATAAAAAACCATTATTAAAGTAACAATGACCTGTAACACAAGTTCAAAATCTTCTTGCAGTCTAGAATACAGTCGTATTTATTGTTTAATAAATAGTTTACTAGCATATAATTAGAGGCAACGTTAACGCTACTCTAACCTGGCATTAGTAAGCACCTCGCTAGTAATAGATAACAAAATATATTAACACTAGTTTATTACCGTCTACCTCGCTATATACGTAACACGTTTAAAAAGAATAATAACATTTATACATACAATAAATATAATAAGACCTCTTCTATTCCTAAAAACATATACTCCACCTCGATAGGATTCGATCACTTCCAATGAACGCGGCACAATTTCAGTTCGAATTTCACAGCTTTCGAAAACGTCGAATCGATTGTTGAACGCAAATTTTCTTAAAATAGACGCAAACCTAGTTCCAGAAGCGTTTTGTATTTTACTGCATTTTGCTGTTGTGCTCTGTTAACTAAAACGATAACGATAATATTCAGATGTAGTGGTTGTTCCTGGTGATCAACCACTACATCTGAATATTATAGTTTGTTTCGAGGAAGTTAATTAACACTAAAATGTCAAACTTTAATAAGCCAATTTCATAATTAATACAAAATATGACGCAGCTTCGTAATATAAGATAATCTCGCGTTCATAATTCGTAAATGAATATCTTCAATTTGGAGCTTATCTCTTAATTGACTTCATTTAAGCTTTCAAAATTGTTGTCATTACAATATAAAATATGAGTCAGTAACTCAATAGCTTATTAATACCGCGATGTGCGTCGGATTTTAGTTAATTGTCTGCAATATATTATATTAAACTAAGCGTATAAAAATCGTAGTACAATTAAATAATTATTAAAACTACACCACAAACTAAATATCAAATCTATGTTTTCAGTACACATTAAGTAGAATCAATTTGATAAATTGTATGAAACTTTTAATTTTATGTTTATTGAGCACTAACGATATAACGCGGCATATATTTATAATAATAATATAATTGTGTAAACACTTCTTATGAAATGCGTATAATATATTGCCAACATTTTAAATCTGTCTCAAAATTTCATTATATTTTTGCCAGTCATACATTTATCTTAGGAATTCTGTATAATAGTTAGAGCTTACCATTATTATTATTGCTAGATTTAAAACAAATTCTTTCGTATCTCT
>DWMZ01000537.1:0-21693 GCA_018249855.1 Eueides tales michaeli | reverse complement strand
TTTGTTCAAAGATAAAGCATTCTTCTTAGAATGAGGGGATTCTCGATGACGAATTTAGAAAAGGACCATATGCAAGGTATTTTAATATAAAGGGATCTAAGGAAGATATAGAAACAGGCTCTGATCTGAAAGGGCTGTGGATTTGATTTCCTCTCAATAAAATGAATTATTTTCATCATCTCGGCCTTTATTTTGCCATTTTTCTTTTACTATCAATAAATTTGATAAATAATAAAAATTATATAATTATTTAATAAGATCTTTGATTTTTACGATTATTACACAATTTAATTGAAACATATTTAACCGGATTATCGCGTATATTGTTTTCGAACACTTTGCAGTAGTCCGTGGTCACGGTTACACAACATTGTAAGCCGGTTATAATCCGATTCAATTTGCTTCATTTTAAATATATAAATATTTTTTTATAAAATCACGCTGTATCCAACATATAGCTGAGCAGGCAGAGGGAACTTAGGAAAAAAATGTTAAGACACTCCGTTCCGTTTCTTACTTTCCATCGAATTTGAGGCATTACGTGTTCAGTGGCAAAACTCTACGTTTCATTTTGCCTTGTTACCAGAACAAAGAAATGAAAATACTAAATATTTCATTTACTAGAATGAGAAACGAACTCACTCACACTATTGTACTTATAGACGCACGCTCCATCTCATTTTCGAGATATTTCGGAATTCAACAAGATTTTCTCACAATACAAAGAGGAAATTAAAAAATAATAATAAACATAAAAACAAGGTTTTATTTATTGTTTTTTTTTTTTGGTTTTACGCCATATTCCACAAAGGGCAGCAGCATCAGCAAGTTAGCAGGAAATCTAGAAACGTAGTGTTAAAACATTCCTGTCCCAATAAGATACTTGAATTCCTCATCATTACTTAAAAGAGGAAATATAAATAGACAATATTTCATTACCTAAAATGAGAATCGAACTTAAAGTCTATCACGATTACACTCGCTCACCACAAAAGGCCCTAAAACGCCCAGAAACTCGAATTATACGACAAGAAAATGAATAAACCTGTCTCCAGCTTCAATGGCATTCCGCGAATTGTAAACCTCCCTCAGCCCCATCTTAATATCATGTAAGCGAATACCGCTCATATATGTTCCTTTTCTGAATACGTCTTTGAGTGTTGTAACAATATTCTGAAGTATTTTGTTGACATATCTATTTATTTTGGGTTCACGCTGTATCCGGTACATAGCAGGGCAGGGAAAGGAATCAGGAAACCTAGTGTTAAGACACTCCGTCCCATTTCCCACTTTCCGCAGAATTTGAGATATTGCGTGTTGAGTAGCGTAACTCAACGCCGCGCTTTGCCTTGTTACCAGAGTGAAGAAATAAAATTATTAAATATTTAAACTGAAAATATAAAATATTTTATTTCCTCGAGTGTGGATCGAACCCACTACCTGTTACATTTAAAGTCAGACACTTGTGCCTCTGAGCCATGACAGGTCTCGAACACTACACATTAGTGATATATAATAAAATTAAATACTTTTAGCTCCTGAGATTGAAACCGCGTTCCAATTACGATCTTACCTTGAAACGTGAGCTTTTCTTCAGAAAAAGCCCCCTTAACTTGTTATTTGTATGTATATGTGTGTCTATGTGTTTGTTGTTTACATAGCAGCATAGGGAACCTAATATCAAACTACTTCCCCAATATCGTACATCACTCAACACCGTATTTTGCTCGATACTACATTTAAAAGAAAATATTAAATAAATTATTGCCTTGAATGGGATTCGAACACACCCGACTTTATAATCACACATTTGAACACCACGACCCCATATAAAGTAATATTAACTTAAAAAATAACTTTAAATAAATAAAATAACGAGTCATAACAATTTTAACGATTGAAATCAAAATTTTAAGTGGTAAAGTTAATTTTACATACAAATTTAACGGTTTTCAACACTCACTCGTACATTTAAATCACGCCAAGTGCTGTACGCGCTGAAAATTGTTTAAATATAAACGATATTTATTTGATGCTTGTTTCTGAGTAGCTTAGCGGTATATTTGTATCTGACTGACGAACCAAATGAGGGTTATGTGTTTGTGTAGAAATAAAAAGTGTTGGTTTTTTTTATTATTTTACATTTTCTCTTCTTTTACATCTACAAGAGATTTTTGTTGATAATTTTAAATTTTGAAGTTTCGACTCCTACTAGAGGAAAATAAATATTTATTATTTTCATTTCCTCCCTCTTGCTACAAGCAATGTTTTATCCCTTTCAAGCCCGAATAAGCAGAGGGAACTTGGGAACCTAGTGTTAACAATGGGAGTATGTTAACACTAGGTTCCCAAGTTCCCTCTGCTTATTCGGGCTTGAAAGGGATAAAACGTGAGTGTGAAAAAAAAACGTAATATAGATATTTTATTATACGGAGCGGAGCTCAACACTGCGTTTGGACCGAATACAAAAATATAGATATCTAGTAAGATTTTAACATACAACTATTCCAGTCAATGCTACAAATCAATAATAACAATATCAATATCAGAAAGAATAATATAATTCACGTATACAATAAGACAAAAAACGGCGTTCAATTCCGCCGCACCACATAATATCTCTAAAGTTACGCGTGAATAAAGCAAACTTTAATTACTTTGTTCCCTTTTCATCTATAATTACTCATGTTCACATTTCAGTTTTTCCGTACCATCGCGCCGCCAGCCCCGCCTTTCCGTCTCGCTGGCCATTTTTATAATTAGTACCTTTGAACTTTCATCTTATTTACATACGAAATGCTTTTAAAACACGATATTTTCAAATGGATACGTCTTTTTAATTTGAAATATTGTTTATTCATAAAAACTCTTTAAATTGTAACGTAGAATCATTTTGATTGTAGCGGAATTTGAACCTGTGCTTTGTGGAGATCAAAAGACGTCTTATTTGAAATGTTGTATTGTTTCAACTCCTTGTTTTATGTCTTATAGAATTTAAGATGTATCGTTCTTCAATTTCATCTTGAAGTCGTTACGTTATATGTAGAGTTGCGGTTTCTTTGTTTTGCCAGAGCAGAGAAATAACACGTCGGCTAAGAGTGTAAGTCGTTAAACTGTTTATTAAGAAAATATATGCTAGAAAATAAGAACTTTTGAATTCCGCCACTCAACACGCGGAATTCGGCGGAAAGTCGGCAACGGAACTAAGTGTCTCAACACTAGGTTAACACTTCGTTTAGTTCCCCATTTTGTAGGTTCCCTCTGCGTACCCTGCCATGTGCCTACCCTACCCTACTATGTGCTTACCCTATCCTACCAGCGTGAAGCTTCTTACTTTCTTAAAAAATATGTTAATATAAATATGTATTATTGGAAACTTTTTATAATTTCTCAAATTTATTGAGTCCTATCATGGCACCGAGGGTCATGAGACAGGTTTTGAGTTCAATCCTCACGAATATGAAATATTTAATTTTTTCAAATTAAATATTTAATATTTTCATTTATTCACTCTGGTAACAAAGCAAAGCGCGGCGTTGAATTCCGTCACTCAATACGCAATGCCTCAAATTCGGTGAAAGTCCCTTTGTCTACACTGCGTGCAAGATACAGCGTGAAGCTGACTGAGTGAAACTTAATAGTCAAAGAAAGACTTTTCAAATACTTTTTTCTATAAAAAATATTTTCCTTCTATTATTGGATACGATTCAGCTCTCTTTTATCGCTCTGAGCATTGTAAGTGTTTGACTTAGTTTCTTTATCAAAGGCCTTTGTGAATACTTTGCTACTATTTTTTTAACTTTCAATGGATATTAAGATTTCAAGCTTGTTTTATCTAATTAAGCTTGTTCTTATCGAGCTTTAAGATATTTTCTTTGATTATGTTATTGAGTTTTAAGTTTTGTTTTATTTTTTTTAAAAGAAAAAGAGCAAAGAAATAAAAACAATAGATATTTAAATTGAAAATATTAAATATTTCATATTCTCGAGTTGGTATCGAATCCACAACCTGTCGTATTATCATTCACATGCTTACGCCACTGTGCCACGATAGGCTTCTTTTTTTTAGCTTCACGCTGTATCCCGCATAAGGCAGTGTAGGCAGACGGAACCTGGGAACCTAGTGTTAAGACACTCCGTTACACTTCCGTTCCCCACTTTCCGCCGAATTTGAGGCATTGCATGTTGAGTAGCGGAACTCAACGCCGCGCATTGCCTTATTACCAGAGCGATGAAATGAAACATTAAATATTGAAATTGAAAATATTAAATGTTTAATTTCCTCGACTGGGGATCGAACCCAAAACTTGTCGGTTACAGACACACGCTTGTGCCGCTGCACCACGACAGGCTTCTTTGTTTATCTTTCAATTATACTTATAGCGACAGGTTGTGTGGTTGTTCGATCTCCACTCGTACTGCAATGACACAAATTCGTCAGTAGTGGATACCAGAAGTGTCTTTGTGGGAACGGAATGTCTCAACACTAGATACCCAAGCACCCAAGTAAAGCCGCAAATATAATTTAGTAAATAATTTTCAGTACTTCGCTCTGGTGACAGTACAAAGCACGGCGCTGAGTTCCGTCATTCAAAACACAATGCCCCCAGAATTCAGCGGAAAGTGGAAACCGGAAGTGTAGTAATGGGAACGGAGTGTCTTAACACTATGTTTTCAAGTTTCAAGTATTGAAAATGAAAACGAAAAGAAGCGATTCAGAATTCGGTAATAAAAGAAAATAAATACAAGGTACTAAAAGAAAATAATTTACAAGCAGCTATTAAGAGAAAATGGACAACATTTACATATATGTATATTCCGAGTAAGCATTTTTATTCGAACTCCATACCACCAAGGCCGCTACTCTGGCATTGTTCCAATGAACCAATTCATTTAAAGACCATTTTTATTCAGAATGGACATTCGGAACTCGGAATTTTTCGATAACATGAATAAGTTGAAAAAGTTTTAAGTTAATTTGTTATGTTGAGATTTTTAAAGGTTCTGTACAATATATGACTGAAATTCCTTGGATATCGTTGTCATTCCGACCGGCGCCGCTCTGTCTCTTCGTCTATTAGACTGTATGTCATAAACTCTGATAGGCTGTTGAAATTCTTATATACGATGTATTTCTGGAGACCTGTCGTGGCGCAGCGGCACAAGCGTGTGACTGTAACCGACAGGTTGTGGGTTCGATTTCCAGTCGAGGATATGAAAAATTTAATATTTTCAATTTAAATATTTAATGTTTCATTTCTTCGCTCTGGTAATAAGGCAAAGCGCGGCGTTCAGTCCCACCGCTCAACACGCAATGCTTTAAATTCGGCGGAAAGTGGGGAACGGAAGTGGAACGGAGTGTCTTAACACTAGGTTCCCTGGTTCCCTCTGCCTACCCTGCCTCGTGCGGGATATAACGTGAAGCTAAAAAAAAAGATGTATTTCTGTTGTAGCTATAACTAAAAGAATATGGTAGATCATTTAAAAGGATTCCATACAACATAACAAAACACAAAATCCTTAGTACGCGATTCCGACTCTCACTTGGCAGTTTCTCGTATTTTTTTAAAATGAACAACGACGTAATTGATTTAAATATTTATAAAATGATTTATATCAGTTGAGTCTTACAATTTATGTACTTTATTGATTTTTAAATACAATATGTATCCAGAGAGGGATTGAAACCCATAATGTGAAACTTTATTAATAAAGAAAAAAAGAAATAAAAAAAATTCAATAAAATTGTAAGGCCGTATAAATTTAATTAGACGGTCTTATTAACTATAATTGTATATGGGAGTGATTCTTATTCGTTTTAGTAGAAAAAGCACAGCGATGAGCGTCGCTACCCAATATTCTATATCTCGAAAGTTTGGCAGAAAGTGGCGTAGAGTCTTAACGTTGTGTTGTATATGTTTCCTTTGAAAAGTCAGAAAAGATGTAAAAATAAAGCAGTTTCAAAATAATATACACTGAAGAGTTTTAACACTATATTTTTTTTTCACTAAATAAATACTATACTATAGAGGACTGTCGTGGCGCAGCAGCAATGCCTCAAATTTGGCGGAAAGTGAAGAACAGAAGTGGAATGGAGTGTCTTAACACTACGTTTCCGAGTTCCCTCTGCTTACCCTGCCTTTTGCGGGATACAGCGTGAAGCTAAAGATAAACAAAAAAAACACCATTACAAAAACAACCAGTCAAATACGTGTCATACTTGCCCACTGACGCCTCCGTATTAATTTCAGAATTGTAAGTCATGGAAATAGGAAATATAACTTATAAATTTGAAAAAAACTTAATTTTGTAGACGTATCTAATTATTTTGTAGGAAATGAAATATAAACATAATTTTGTTTTGATTTTTTTTTTATGTAAAACAAACATGTTTCAGATTTTATTTGTACATTTCACGTCGTCACTTCTCATTTAATAATTGCAACTCGACAGAAAATACTTTAAAGATTTAGATTCCTTGGCGAATAAAATTGACAAATTTAAATTTACCATAAGCATTATATGCCCATATACACACATTTTATATAAAACAAACAGTAAATATATATTTTCTATGATATTTTTTAACTAATACTATTATTTTTTTAATTTTTCATATTTAACCTTTAATGTGCATTGCATGTTTTCACTTCGACATTAATTTTGATATTTTTGATCCACGGAAAGTACATTGATCCTAAGATTGATTAAGTAACGAATTTCACTGCGTTCTTATCTTTTAATAGTATTCTCCCAGAAACCTGAAGATCTGAAGACTATTACTATTACCTCTATGCAATCTTGAGACAAATTTTCTTGATAGACGGACAACAAAATAATTCTCTAAAAGTTCCGTTTTTCTGTATTAAGATACGGAACCCTAAAAACCTCAATATTTTAAAGAGAACACTATTTTATATATAAAAATAATAATATACAAACTTTGTTCTATAGATAATATTACTATATAGCGAAGTTCAGCTAAATTCAACTGAAAATATTTTCCACTCAGCTATGAAACATAAACTAAAGTATCCAATAAAAGTGTTTATAACAAACAAACATAAAATACAAATAATCATTTTGTTATAATTTTTTTACAGCTCCAGTCGGGCTCGTAATAAGAAAAGTTTTAAGCATTTCTGTATTACATTTGTATATTATATGCATAACTAGTTGCAGCCCGCAACTTTGTTTGTGAGTCATAATATTTTTATTTACCGCCCCTTGTGCTTAAGTATTTAAAAGAGATATAAATATTAATGCTGAAGTAAAGTATTAATTTTCTTGTAATAATGCCACGAAAGTTCTTCAAAGTTGTAATTTTTTCATACTGATGTAGTACAAATTTACAAAAGATAATCATTTCATATAAAATCAGTGCACAATAAAATTTTACAAATTCTATAAGCTCTACATACACAGCTACACGCTGTATCCGGCACTTGGCAGGGTAAGCTGAGGGAACTTGGGAACCTAGTGTTAAGACACTCCGTTCCACTTCATGTTGAATGGCGGAACTCAACGCCGCGCTTTTGCCTTATTATCAGAGCGGAGAAATGAAACATTAAATATTTAAATATAAGATATTAAATATTTCATTTCCTCAACTGGGGATCGAACCCACAACCTGTCGGTTACAGTCACACGCTTGTACCGCTGCGCCACGACAGGCCTCATCTATAAGTTTCTATAAATTGTACTTCCGTTAATCTTCAATTTTAAATAAAAAAATGACAATCCTGAAAACGGTACGAAACATTCAGTGAGAGAGTACGATTCTTTACACTTTTTCACTTTATCTTTATGGAGATACTTTATATATATGGAGAGTACCTACATAGACTAGCCTTCCTAGTTTTCATTCAGTATTTTTTTCCTCCTTTTCCTATAAACGGTTTTATGTATTAAATATTTCTTAAATATATTTTTTTATATATGTAGTATATTTGATATTTCTTATACTTAGAAGAACGCTGAGTAAACGTACGCTAACATGCAGACACATAGCCAAAATTTTCAAATAACATATATTTTGATTCTGTTACTCGTATAAACACGCACAGACGTATTGTTTGATCTCTTCTATAAATGAAAATCATTTTTTATTCAATGAGGCAATTACAAGCACTTTTGAATCGTCAAGTAACATAGAAATGTGTGTAGTGTCAGTCCTACAGGAAGCTACCACCGGTGAGGAAGGCAGCTACTGAGATGATCCGAAAAGAAACTCAACAGTTGCTCTTTTTAAAATATAACTACAGTAAATGTATAAAATAATTAGCTTCCTGAATGAGTACCAAAAACATTTAATCCCATGCATTCTTATCGTTACAATAGTCTTGAATTGAAGAATAACTTTTGACAAGTAATATATTTCTAATATTCACTTTAAAATGTTGAAGTGACATACTTTTATAATATTTAATCTATAAATAAAGAGGATCATATAATTTGAAAAAACTGCCTAGAATAGCTTTTTCAAACTTTTATAATTCTCAAACTTTTCTTTCTAAAGTGAGGTATATAGAAATTTAATCAGATAAAGCCTTATTTATTTCCTTCACAGTTACTTTGCATGAAGACGAACGAGTTAAATGAACAAACTTTCTTCAGAAACTTGCCTTATTAGATAGTATCTTGGATTGTTTCTGAAGAAGTTTTTATTCAGAAGTAAAGTATATATAAAAAATAATTAATTGTAATCAGGATACAATTACATATGAAATAGAGGCCTGTCGTGGTGTAGGGGGGCATAATCCACTTACCGACATCACTCAGCTTCACGCTATATCCCACACATGGCAGGGTAAGCAGAGGGAACTTGGGAACCTAGTGTGAAGACACTCCGATCCACTTCCGTTCCCCACTTTCCGCCGAATTTGAGGCATTGCCTGTTGAGTGCCGGAGCTCAACGCCGCACTTTGCTTTTTACCAGAGCGAAGAAATGAAAACATTAAATATTTAAATTGAAAATATTAAATATTTCATTTGTCGAGGAAATCGCGTATTTAATATTTATATTCTCGCTCTAGTGACAAAACAAAAAGCGGCGTTCAATTCCGCCACTCAACATGCAATATCCCTCTGGCAGCCTCTGCCTACAATGTGCGGTATACAGCGTGAAGCTGGAAAAAATACAGTAGAATCAATACCAATATGTACATAGTATAAAACAAAGTCGTTTTCCGGGTCTGTCTTTACGTATGCTTAAATCTTTAAAAATACGCAACGGATTTTGATGCTGATTTTCTTTAATAAATAGAGTAATTTGTAACACTACGGGGTTAGGGCTGAAGAATTACGAATTAAGAATAAAAAAACATACTGAGCTTCATATCAAAGAAGAATACAAAAAGATGAAATTGAAGAATAAAAATTCATTAAAATCACTTCAAATATTATCCATTTTATATTCACATTATGAAGACAGTATTGACTATTGAAACAGCATACTTTAGTTTTACAATGAAACGGGACGGCAATTCAGAAAGCACTTATCACTCAAGATCCAGGCCACGATCTAAATATTTAACAAGCTATGCCATTTAATTCGACTTTGTCGATTTGGAGGCTGTAATATGTTTACTTATTATAAAGCACACTCAGAAACATTAATTAGCTTTTAATTGTTATTTAAAAATACTACTTATTAGTATTTTCGAGGCATGTGACATGAACGGTTGTGAGGTCAATCCCCACTCGAGAAAACAAAATATTGTTATTATTTACAATTTAAATATTGAATATTTTTATTTCTTCCCTCTGGTGACAAGGCAAAGCACGGTGTTGAGTTCCGCCACTCAACACGCAATGCCTCAAATTCGGCGAAAAGTGGAGAACGGAACGTAGTGTCTTAACACTTGGTTCCCAAGTTCCCTCTGCCATGTATGTGTTAAAAAAAAATAGTATTTTCTTACTGATTCAAATTGAAAAAATATTTTGGTGTTAAATAATCGCGGCCCTAATTACCTATGAGTCATAAAATTTCATATGTCATATACAATTCTCAGTTATTTCTGTCTGAAACTGCTGGTAAAAAGCTATTTGTACGTAAACGTACGATTACCAAACTCAAGAAGCCAAAAAAAAACAAATAATATTATATACAAAGCTGAAAACTTGCAAGAAAAATTTATTGCTTGCGCAATATTTTCTTACGCTTGAACACGACACTTCTTGCCTGTGACACCGATTTCAACCGTTTACGCGACATTTTAGATTATTTATTATGTTTATCTATTATTAGCTTCCCACTATTTGAAATATTTTAAATTAAGTGGCGTAACTCAACGCCGCGGTTTGTCTTTATTTCATAGAATGAGTATCGAATCGGAAATCATTGTGTGTACAGGCTGCGACACAACAGTCTCACTATATACTATGTATGTAAATTTTTGGTTAGTTATATGAAACGTTGAGTTAAGACTATATTTTCTACTATATTATGAAGATGAAGATAAGGCGCTTTGGAGAAGGTTCACAATCACGACGATCTTGATAATTTTTTTTTGCTTCACATTGTATCCCACACATAGCAAGGTAGGCAGAGGGAACCTAGGAGACTAGTGTTAAGAAACAGAATTCTGGAGGCACCAGAGACACTACCCTCTGTCACGTTACCAGAACGAGGAAATGAAAATATGCAATAATTCATTTGTTCAAGTGAAGATCGAATGAAACCAGATAATATAATAAAATATAGTTAGAGAGAGCCTCAATTGGGTTCACTCTTGGTTCCCAACTTCCTAGTTTCTTTCCCTGCCAAGACTTTTTTTTTTTATGGACTGAATAATGATGAATGACTCTTCCACTCGTACTTTAGTCGCCTCTTACGACATCATCAGTACCAGGGTGATCCTATTCTAAGCCGGAATCACACGGCGAGGCCACTTAAAACTTCGGCAAAGGCCACTTAAATTACTTCAAGAAGCTAAACTGTGTCATGTGACTTAGAACTGAGTATTCCACATAGTTCTTAGTTATTTTCATTTAAGGCAAACAAAGTCGCGGGTAACAAGTTATGTATACTTATACAAAAACGATGAACTTTAGATTTTTTGTCTATTTCTTTGTTTATTTGCTCACTCTAACCTCAGACAGGGGTTATTTGATTTGATTTAATTGTAGTTATTATTGTGGTATTTATGCAAGCGCTCCTTAACATTTAGCATTTGTTTTCTCTTTTTTGATAATCTGACCATAAAAAAAATTAAACCTTTTTAAAAAAAATGTTATTCTGCAGAAATACTGTAAATAGTTATTTTATTGAATTGGCAGAAACTTTTCAATATAGGCATATTATACATTATTTTTTAAAATATATTGTTTTTAAAAAACGAAAAGTAATGTAAATTAGAAAATTAATAACTGTGTAGTTCAGGCGGGCGAAGCCGCGAGCGTGTCGTTAGTATATAATATTTTCAATTTAGTAACCGCACGACGTGTTAGATTAAAGCCTCTCTCCAATTAAGGCGTCTTCGCGGGACGTGATCTAAATCCTTCGTGTAATAAACTTATTTCATATAGAAGTTTTTTGTATCAATTTGTAATAAATCCATATAAATTACTTGTTGGACTGCGCGACAGGTTGTGGGTTCGATCCCCACTCTAGGAAATGAAATATTTAATATTTTCAATGGGGAACGGAAGTGGAACGGAGTGACTTAACACTAGGTTCCCAAGTTCCCTCTACCTACCCTGACATGTACGGGAAACAGCGTGAAGCTAAATTACAGTTGAATGTTAATGTTGAATCTAATAACTTTTTTCAACTATACTCTATATCTCACAC
The DNA here is from genome assembly GCA_018249855.1 of Eueides tales michaeli. Taxonomy (NCBI): domain Eukaryota; kingdom Metazoa; phylum Arthropoda; class Insecta; order Lepidoptera; family Nymphalidae; genus Eueides; species Eueides tales. Next base: position 9,899 of record DWMZ01000537.1, on the reverse strand, counting down.
GTGGTAGAGTAGGCAGAGTGAACTCTGATAGCTAGTGTTAAGACACTCCGCTCTGTTCTCCACTTGCCACCAAAGAGGTATTGCGTATTGAGAGGCGGAACTGAACGCCACGCTTTGCGTTACCAGAGCTAGGCAACTTGGGAACCGAGAAGTTTGATACCAGAATTAAGAAATGAAAATATTAAACTTAATTTCCTCGAGTGGGAATCGAACCCACATCCTGTCGCAATTAAATTCGTACTTTTATGCCCATGCGCCATGAGAGGCCTCAGACAGATTTAGTGATATATGTACATATATTAAAATTAAATGTTATTAATAAGTGAGTGACACCGTGTTCCAATTACGATCTAGCTTTGAAACATGAGCTTTTCTTCAGAAATATCTAAAATTATATAAGTTTTTATATATATTATATTTGTCCATTTTCTAAGTACTGTGTTTGCGTTTAATATAACAAAGCTGCGTCTTGTAACTTTAGATATTTTCCAGGTAATATTGAGTAAAATGAAAAGAATATATGGATAAAATTGTATAAGGAACCTTATTTATAATTAAGTTCCTTTGCCCGTGACTTAGGGAACATAAGTTTGAGAAATTTATTGAAACTATGATTCGTTCCGAATCTTTTTTCTAGAGTAATCAATTAGAACCTCTTGGAAAATGTATTTTACGGTAATTTATCATCATTAATTTTTATGTTCTATAGTTCAAACTAATTCATTAAGATATTTAAATAAAAATATAGAAAGGTTTTAGAACAAAATATTTTATAGTAATAAATAATTTTTGAACTGATTTAAGTAAAATGCAAGCTACTACCAGCAACAATTAATTAATATAATAAATATTCCTGTTTTACATCTTGATAACATAAATCTTATTATTTATTTAGTGTATGGCACATGGCAGGGTAGGCAAAGGTAACTTAGGAACAATGTTATGACACTCCATTCCATTGTCCACTTTCCGCAGGATTTGAGGCATTGCATGTGGATTGGCGGAAATCAACGCCGCGTGAAATGTCTACTACTTTTGTTCCCTCTGGTAACGGCGTTACCAGAGGGAACAAACGTATTAGATATTTCGTTTTCTCGAAGGTGATCCAGCCCACAACCTGTCGCCTTTACCATCACGCATTTGTGTTCCCGCCCCACGACATTCATCTATAAATTTTAAAATGAACTTCAAAATTCACAATAGAAAATACAATAAGCCATAACCTTAAGGCAGTTAGTCCCTGTATTCATTGTATTTTTAAAAAATATATATATATATTTTAGGTAAGACAATATGAGCGGGCCCTGGGCAGGTCAGCGCGACCCACTTTTACTGGCATTACGCCAATACTGTCAGTTTTCAACTATTTGCGGGTATATCGCAGGTTGGCGAAGCTAGTTTAGTATTTACTTGTATAAGCTATAGAGGATTAGGCTTGAAACAATATCAGGGTTCCGTACGTCTGGATGAAAACTCGGAATGGTTATAGAATTACTTTGTTGTTCTTCTGTTTGTCTGTATGTTAAAACTGTTTATGTTAAGACTGCGTGGAGATATCAAGCTGATATATTTGTATGTATATATTAAAGAAAAGCACGGTTTTCATTACTGTCACCATCAACATGCAATTACTCGAAAATTGGACCGATAAATTGACTAACTAGCACTTCCCTGACTCAAAACATCACTACCAGCTAAGAACCACTGCAATGAACAAGGTTTTTGGTAAAAAAAAATCATACTCACATGTTCATTCGTTCAGATGTTACGATGCCACAGACAAACATGTCAAACATACAACCCCTCACTTTGTATAGAAGGTTAAAATCAATTTAATACTAAAGGAAGTACTCAAAAGATTTATTTCAACTTAAATATAATTATAATAGAATTTTATAGCACTTAAAAGATTAACGCAGAGGACATTTCAACGATTTTACTTTAGATAAACGTTTTTCAGTACAAAAATGTTGGATACTTAGAAGCTATTAGAGCGTAGTTTATAAATGACAGTGAGTACAGTAGTAGGTTCCGTATATCTTATAAAAAAAATACAAAACATGGTAGTTTAGAAAAAGTAATTAACGCTTATTTCAGTGTGAAAATAAAACGGCTTTAATGCGTCGGCCGAATAAAAAGCCGCCGATTTTTGAGGCATTGCTTGTTGAGTGGCGGAACTCAACGCCGCGCTTTGTCTTAACACCAGAGCGAAGAAATGAAAACACTAAATATTTAAATTGAAAATATTAAATATTTCATTTCCTCGAGTGGGGATCGAACCCAGAACCTGTCGGTTACAGTCACACGCTTGTACCGCTGCGCCACGACAGGCCTCAATATTTATATTTATAAATTACTTTCACACAGACAAATGTTATAATTAAATAATAAAAGCGAGCGGAGCCGCGAGCGGGTCGCCAGTTCGTAATAATATAGAATAGCAATTGTCTACATATAATCCGTTAAAACCTTTATTGAATGAGTTAGGTACTATAACTTTGCTATCAAAATATCAGTCAATTTATTAGTAAATTTCCTCCCTCCATTCTATCATAATATAGTTAGGTAGTTTGATAAACTTTTGTTTCAACCTGTATTATTAAATTAAAATATTTTATGAAGGCCGTCGTGGCACAGCGTCACAGTTTTAAAGTAAACACGACGAATGTGGGTTCAATTCCTGATCGGACGAATGAATTATACTCATCTCTCTTTTCTTCTCTATTGTCTATAATCTTTTAGATCCTTTCTTTAAGATGAGGCCTGTCGTGGCGCAGGGGCACATGCATGTGTCAGTATAAAGAGATACGTAATATTTTCAGATATGTAATATTTGCGGCGTAGAGTTTCGCCACTCAACACGCAATGCCTCAAATTTGGCGGAAAGTGGGGAACGGGACGGAGTGTTTTAACACTGCGTCAAATTCCCTCTGCCTATCCAGCCATGTGCGGGATACAGCGTGAAGCTGAATCGAACTAGTAACAAGACAAAGCACGGCGTTCATTTCCGCAACTCAACGCCTCACGCACTTTCCCACATGTAACAACGGGAAACAGCGTGAAGCTATATACTTTTACATAAACCAAAATACTCAATAGACATTATTTTGCACAAAATATTGTTCGTTTATTATCAGATAGGTATTGCGAGTGAAATTAAACTCACCATCTGGTGCGGACTACGTTACGGTGAATTTAAGAGGCCGTGTTTTGTTATTCTCTTTGTAGGAAATATTTTTGTTTTTCGTTTGTTGGAAATGTTTGAAATGGTGAGTGGTATTAGAATAAGATTTAAAGCTTATCGTTGTGCAGGAGCACTAGCGTGCGTCTGAAATGCGACAGGTTGTTGGTTCAATCCCCGCTCGAAGAAGTGAAATATTTAGTATTATCAAATGAAATCTTTTTTTTTAGCTTCACGCTGTATCCCGCACAAGGCAGTGTAGGCGGAGGGAACCCGGGAACGTAGTGTTAAGACACTCCGTTCCACTTCCGTTCCCCACTTTCCACCGAATTTGAGTGGCGGAACTCAACGCCGCGCTTTTGCCTTATTACCAGAGCGAAGAAATGAAACATTGAATATTTATAATGAAATATTCAATATTCTAATTTCCTTGCCCTGGTAACATGACATAGCATTGAGTTCTGCCACTCAACAAGCAATGTCTTTAATTCTGCGGAAAATGGGGAACGGATTAGAGTGTCTTAACACTAGGTTCCCAGGTTCCCTTTACCAATTCTGCTACATACGTGATACAGCTAAGATCAGCACACATTTTATATAAAAATATAATATTTTTACTATTTTTAAAGTGTTATTCCACACTTAGGAAAGATTTAGTAAAATATAATATTTTCGTACCTTATAACTAAAGTTCCAAAACTTATAATTCCAATATTTAAACCGACTCCACCTTGAGTACTAATGACGTATTGATCCTATCTGAGCTCCAATTTTACCTTAATTAAGTTCATCGTTAGGAAAGTACTTAGGCAAAATTTTAAATTGCCTTTAGGACCTCGACGCTAAGAAGAGAGATATTATATATTTAACCTGTCTGTGTGTCTGTCTGTGACAGCGTAGCTCCTGAATGAATACACTGAATATGATTACGATTTTTTTTGTATGAAAGCCTCGCTCATTGTGGTAGTTGTAGCCAAGTTTCATAAAAATAGGATTAGTAGCTTAAGAGCTACAAGAATATTGCCAAGAAATGGTTTAAATTTTTATGCAAATTATTATTGTTTTTGGTCTGAACCTATGTTCAGATCACTTATTTATAATTTTCGTTTACCCCATCTGGTAACGATTGCGGCGTTGGGCTATGTGGTAAACAACCTGAAAATTTGAGTACGAAGAATCATATATCTATATACCTTGTTACACAAAACTAAAGCAAAAAGACGAAAAAGAAACACAAAAAAAGCAAAAGAGACCTATAACATTAGCGAAGTAACATCGACGGGCGTTAATTATGAGCTGAGCCTTGTTAATTAGTTCGTTAGAGGAACATTTTGCTGCCACTGTTTCTGTAATTCTGATATACATATAGAAAACAAAACATATATTTTTTTTCTCAGGAGAGTTAGCAAAGGGAATCCCATATTCTTCTAATTCCGTTAAATTTAGAGTTACTGGCGGAATTCAACGCCGCCCTTTGCCTTGTTCCCAGAGTGAAGAAATTAAAATATTAAAATATTTCTTATACTCGAGTGGGGATTGAAGCCTCGACCTGTCAAGCTGCTAGCCGCACACTTGTGCCCTTGTGCCACAAAAGATCTTTTTGCCTCTTAAATACTGCTCACGCAAAAAAACATTTTGATAATAAATAAGTTTAAAAAAACATTTATTACAATGTGTCTGAACTAAAACACTTGAACAATACCAGAAGTTAGGCCTCAACTTGTTCAAATAGCCTAAATTCAGATTAAAACTTGCGATCATTAATATAAACGAATATGATTTTAAAGAATCATTTGTATTTACGCGACTGAAAAGGAAGAGTTTGTCTTTCGAGTGAGATGTACATATGTGCCTGTATCTCATATTCTTTATTGTCTCATATCTCTAAAACCGCTAAGCAGATGAACATAATTAAGGCATCATTAGATTCGCCATAGCAGCCAGAGCGTTCTTAGAGAGATGATTAAAAGTTCTTTAACCAATTAAATCCTTGGTTCCAAAGGAGAACTTAAATCAAAATCGAAATTATATTATTCTTTATTCAATTAGGAAATTACAAGCACTTTAGAATCAACATGTTACATAGTCAGTCAGTCAGTCCTACAGGAGGCTACCGTCGGTGAGGAAGTGCGAAATAGGTTCCGATTGTTAATCCACATGAACATTGGACTTGACTCATTTTTCTTTCAATTTTATGCAATCGAGAGTTTAGTTTTTAATAAATATTATTTTAAATAGTTGACCGTAAGAAATAGAAATAACCTAAGAGTTACAGTTACAACGAGAGTTCACTATTCGCCGAAAGTAAGACATTGCATGTTAAGTGTTGGAACTACTTTGCCCTGCCACTCACTGACTAGAGAAAAATATATATTTTTTAGCTTCACGCTTCCATATGTGTGTCACGCACATATCAGGGTAGGCAGATAGAACCTGGGAGACCAGTTTTAAAAGAATCTGTCCCCCACGCACCGCCTTATGTTTTAGACTTGCGTTTTCAGTAACAACGAAACTCAACACCGCTTATTTTCTATACTAATATATTCATAACCAAAAATTTTCCATACACATATTGAAATTAAATTATACATAAAATTGAAAGCAAACACTAAATTAGTTAAAATACAGCAAAAACCGTTTTATTTCCCCGAAATTTCGTGTTAAATAATCCTAAAGGTTATAACAATTTATAGCCTCGGGTCAGGATGGATGGCGGCAACTTAACCTGCCGACTAATATCTCTAGGAATTGGGTTAGGATATTTGTGGTGGAGAGCCCTGGTGGATTTATTATCGACTGTTTTAAATTTCATTATGTTATTGTTAATTTTATATTGCATTTCGCACATAATTGAAACAGAGGGAACCTGGGAACCCAGTGAGTGAGAGTTAAGGTGCTCCGTTTTCATTTGGACTCACGTTTCTCATCTCTCACCGAATTCCGGAGTTATTGCGTGTTGAGTGTTGGAAAGTAACGCTGCGTTTTGTTAACAGAGCGATGAAACGAAAATATTAAATATTTAATTTTCTTCATTGGGGGATCGAACAAATAACTTATTGCGTAGAAAGTCACACACATGTGCCTGTTCTGCGATATGTATCCAAGAAATTTATTATAAGAAAATAAAGTTATAGGTTTAAATGTTATCGTTGGTTGTCTCATATCCCACATAAATTTCCAGACAGAGAGTGGCGAAACTCATCGCCTAATAAAATTCTAATAATTATATTTTCATTCACTCGAGTGAGGCATTAAAAAAACTGTTGAGGTCTTCGTCGTGCAGTGGCCCAACTTTTGACTTTAAACATGACGGTTTTATGTTCGATTACCAAACAGTAGAATTCTTTATTTATTTTTATTTTTTGGTTCTGGAAACTAGATAAAGCACGACGATAATTTTGCCATTCAGGTCGCAAGGTCTCGATAAATAGGGTGCTAAGCCGGGAACCTTTGGTTCCGTCTTCCTACTGTACTATATGCGATATACAGTGTGACAACATTCATTGACTTTAAAAATTATATTTACAAATTTATATATATTTACGTGTCAATTTCATTACTTTGTACAACCACATTATATATGAAATATTAAATTTTTATGAAAATTTTGGTTTCCGTTTCCGGTTTACACAACATTGTCATCATCGGAAGTGGCGTGAGTTATAATAATTTTTATTATTTTATATATTTTGACGTTGACGTAACATAGTTGAGATGTTCGTAACGGAAAATATACTTATATTCCGTTACAGACTTTAATAAGGCCGTGGATTCTAATTTCACTTATATGTTTATATATAAAATAGTATTTACTTGGCGTTCAAAACCATTCAATTCACAGTAAACTAATCAGAATAATTGTCATAATCAATATTAGTGGAGATAGATCACACTAAAAGCATGAATACTCCCTGGAAGCCATGTATGTAGAAATTGACGACCACGGCCAAGGAAAAAGCGTTTAAACGCCGCGGTATCTGCCCGCGGCGTTTAACGCTTCATTCTCTCACAACCGGTCTCTCTCTCTCTCTAAAAGTGACGTGAAACCAAGATTTGAACTCCCTAACATCGCGGTTATAAAGACGTATTTCATTACACGAACAACGCTATTCAAATACCATTAAGAGCTATTTGTATAAAAAGCGCATTATCCCATCTGCCTGTTCTTCACAAGTTGATTTAAAGCTCCACCTGTGAAGGCTTTACGCTGATTTATTACAGCACCTGCCTTTGTTTATAGATTATACTAGTTACTTGTAAGGGATTTACTTACATATATAAGTTATGTGTTTTACTTTCACATAGCATCACGCATATAGCAGGGTACCTAGAGGGAACCTAGGAACCTATAGGACTGTACACTCTTGTTACAACCTAAGTCATTAATAAGTAAGTTCATTATTAATGAAACTGAAATGTCTGCCTGTGATTTGAAAATAACCATTTTTAAATTGTTAATCCATGCTTATGTGAGTAAAAAATATATACTTATTTAGAAGAGTTTGAACCTGCACCTCTTGGCATCCATCCAAGCGTTCTGACTACTGTGAACGTATGGCTTACTAGCGTGCGAGTGCGTGCGTGGAGCACTAGCGTGCGTCTGAAATGCGACAGGTTGTTGGTTCAATCCCCGCTCGAAGAAGTGAAATATTTAGTATTATCAAATGAAATCTTTTTTTTAGCTTCACGCTGTATCCCGCACATGGCAGGGTAGGCAGAGGGAACCCGCGAACCTAGTGTTAAGACACTCCGTTCCACTTCCGTTCCCCACTTTCCGCCGAATTTCAGTGGCGGAACTCAACGTCGCTCTTTTGCCTTATTACCAGAGCGAAGAAATGAAACATTGAATATTTATAATGAAATATTCAATATTCTAATTTCCTTGCCCTGGTAACATGACATAGCGCGGCGTTGAGTTCTGCCACTCAACAAGCAATGTCTTAAATTCAGCGGAAAGTGGGAAACGGATTAGAGTGTCTTAACACTGGGTTCCCAGGTTCCCTTTACCAATTCTGCTACATACGGGATATAGCTAAGATCAGCATACATTTTATATAAAAATATAATATTTTTACTATTTTTAAAGTGTTATTCCACACTTAGGAAAGATTTAGTATAATATAATATTTTCGTACCTTATACAAGGTAACTAAAGTTCCAAAATTTATAATTCCAATATTTAAACCGACTCCACCTTGAGTACTAATGACGTATTGATCCTGTCTGAGCTCCAATTTTACCTTAATTAAGTTCATCGTTAGGAAAGTACTTAGGCAAAATTTTAAATTGCCTTTAGGACCTCGACGCTAAGAAGAGAGATATTATATATTTAACCTGTATGTGTGTCTGTCTGTGACAGTGTAGCTCCTGAATGAATACACTGAATATGATTACGGTTTTTTTATATGAAAACCACGCTCATTGTGGTAGTTGTAGCTATGTTTCATAAAAATAGGATTAGTAGCTTAAGAGCTACAAGAATATTGCCAAGAAATGTTTTAAATTTTTATGCAAATTATTATTGTTTTTGGTCTGAACCTATGTTCAGATCACTTATTTATAATTTTCGTTTACCCCATCTGGTAACGATTGCGGCGTTGGGCTATGTGGTAAACAACCTGGAAATTTAAGTACGAAGAATCATATATCTATATACCTTGTTACACAAAACTAAAGCGAAAAGACGAAAAAGAAACACAAAAAAAGCAAAAGAGACCTATAACATTAGCGAAGTAACATCGACGGGCGTTAATTATGAGCTGAGCCTTGTTAATTAGTTCGTTAGAGAAACATTTTGCTGCCACTGTTTCTGTAATTCTTATATACATATAGATAACAAAATATATTTTTTTTGCTCAGGGCAAAGGGAATCTTTCCCATATTCTTCTATTTCCGCCAAATTTAGAGTTACTGGCAGAAGAAGAGTTCTTTGCCTTGTTCCCAGAGTAAGAAATTAAAATATAAAATATTTCTTTTACTCGAGTGGGGACCGAAGCCTCGACCTGTCAAGCTGCTAGCCGCACACTTGTGCACTTGTGCCACAAAAGATCTTTTTGCCTCTTAAATACTGCTCACGCAAAAAACATTTTGATAATAAATAAGTTTAACAAAAACATTTATTACAATGTGTCTGAACTAAACCATTTGAACAATACCAGAAGTTAGGCCTCAACTTGTTCAAATAGCCTAAATTCAGATTAAAACTTGCGATCATTAATATAAACGAATATGATTTTAAAGAATCATTTGTTTTTACTCGACTGAAAAGGAAGAGTTTTGTCTTTCGAGTGAGATGTACATATGTGCCTGTATTTCATATTCTTTATTGTCTCATATCTCTAAAACCGCTAAGCAGATGAACATAATTAAGGCATCATTAGATTCGCCTTAGCAGCCAGAGCGTTCTTAGGGAGATGATTAAAAGTTCTTTAACCAATTAAATCTTTGGTTCCAAAGGAGAACTTAAATCAAAATCGAAATTATATTATTCTTCATTCAATTAGGAAATTACGAGCACTTTTGAATCGTCATGTTACATAGTCAGTCAGTCCTACAGGAGGCTACCGTCGGTGAGGAAGTGCGGAATAGGTCCCGATTGTTAATCCACATGAACTATTGGACTTGACTCATTTTTCTTTCAATTTTATGCAATCGAGAGTTTAGTTTTTAATAAATATTATTTTAAATAGTTGAATACCATAAGAAATAGAAATAACCT
>DWMZ01000536.1:0-21706 GCA_018249855.1 Eueides tales michaeli | reverse complement strand
ATATATATATATATATATATATATATATATATATATATATATATATATATATATATATATATATATATATATATATTATTTGATCCATCAACATGTGTGTCTGTTGCACCGTAGCTCCTAAATAAATGAAGCCTATTTCATTACTGTTTTATGAAAATCGGATTAGCAGTTTAAACCCTAGAAACACTTTGGTCAAAGGGCAGTGATTTAGGGTCCCGGGTTCCCTTTTTTCATATATATATTTTTAATTTCAGAGCCGGGCTTTTACAAAGTGGGTGAATACGGTATCAGGCACGAGGATCTTGTGGAGATAATAAATGTCACTAAAAGTACTGAGCATCCTAGAGTGAGTGTTTTTTTTTTTTTAGTGTTTTTTTTCTATTTTTTGTTTTTTTTTTGTATTTTTTTTGTATTTTTTTATAGAAGTTAGTTTGATGGTTGTGGGTGGATAGGAGTTTGATTCCTATGTGAGGTATGTATTTAATACTAGCGACTCGCTCGCGGCTTCGCCCGCTTGTATTATACTAATTTATTTACTAAATTAGTGTAATACAAACGGATGTAACGGTTGTCTCTCAATGGAAACACTAGGTTCCCAGGTTCCCTCTGCTCATCTTTTGCTTAGTTGCTATGTGCGGGATACAGCGTGAAGCTGGAGAACATAAAGATAGAACGTATGGTTTATTGAGTAAATAATGCTTGAAAGGTGAACCAGAGGTGCAGGTTCAAATCCCTCTTCACTTTAAAATTTTTATTTTTTTTTTTCGTAAATATAGAATAATATTTTAAAAGTGTTTAAAAAAAGCTGATTTTTTTTTTTTTTTTTTTTTTTTTTTTTTTTCTTTTTTTTTTAGGCAAATAACTTGTTGGGTGATTTCGATGGGCGCGGCGTTTTGGGATTCCATACTCTTACTTTAGTGCCAAATCAGAGAATTTGTATTGAATTGGACTTATTGAATGATTTCGAGGTAAGGACATACATATATGTATATACTAGTGACCCGCCTGCGGCTTCGCCCGCTTGTATTTTATTTACTAATTACAATTAAGGCAAAGCGCGGCGTTGAGTTCCGCCACTCAACTCGCAATGCAAAATCGGCGGAAAGTGGGGAACGAAAGTGGAACGGAGTGTCTTAACACTAGGTTCCCGGGTTCCGCCTACCATGGCTTGTGTACAGTGTGAAGCTAAAAAAAAAAGACGTTATGCGTTCAAAACTAAATTTTTTGCTTAATTATAAAAAAAACTATCGAACTTAATATTTTGAATTGATATATTTTTTTATTTTAATATACACTAAATGTTGATGGAAGGTTGCCAAAATATAAACTGCATTTTTTAGCCGTTTCTGAGATTAGCGCGTACAAACGCACACACAAACAAATAAACTGACTAACATTTTAAAAAATGTTTTTGTATTATTGTTTTTTTTTAATATGTGTCATTTATTATGTGTTTGGCTGTGTACGCAGAGGGAACTTGGGAACCTAGTGTTAAGACGCTACGTTCCCATTACTTCCGCTTACTTCCAGCACTGCTAAATTGAGGTGGAATGCCTTAACACTGGGTTCCCGAGTTCCCTCAGCCTACTTTACTATATCCGAAATACAGCGTGAAGCTTAAGAAAAAAGTATATATGTATATATAATTAAATATATTAAAAAATATAATTTTAATACAAAAATTAAATTTTATAAATAAAATATATTTTTTTTTTACTTTACGCTTTGTTCCGGACTCCGTTCTGTTCTCCACTCTCCGCTGAATTTGATGCACTCCGTATTGAGTGGCGCAACTCAACGCCGCGCTTCTCCTTGTTACCGGAGCGAAGAAATGATAACATTATACATATATTTAATTTGAAAATATTAAATATTTCATTTCCTCGAGTGGGGATTTAATTAAGTTTTTAAGTTTTTTTTTTTAGCTTCACGCTGTATCCCGCACTAGGCAGGGTAGGCAGAGGGAACCCGGGAACCCAGTGTCAAGACACTCCGTTCCACTTCCGTTCCCCATTTTCCGCCGAATTTGAGGCATTCCGTGTTGAGTGGCGGGACTCAACGCCGCTCTTTGCCTTATTACCAGAGCGAAGAAATTAAACATTTGAAAATATGAAATATTTCATTTCCTCGACTGGGAATCGAACCCAGAACATGTCGGTTACGGTTAGGCCTCATTTAAGTATTTCTTAAGTTAAGTACAATTAAGTATTTCTTAAGTTAAGTACAATTAAGTATTTCTTAATTTAAGTACAATTAAGTATTTCTTAAGTTAAGTACAATTAAGTATTTCTTAAGTTAAGTACAATTAAGTATTTCTTAAGTTAAGCACAATTAAGTATTTCTTAAAATATTTTCTAATATGTATTTTATGTTACAGTTAAATTATATAAATGCTTATCACAAGCGAGTTTTCAAAACTCTAGGACCGATATTGAAGGCAAGGAATTTAAATGAAGACTACGATTGGTTGGAAAAGGAGTGTTCTTTGATAGAGAGGTGGGAAAATTACATTTAATTTTTACATTTACATTTAAAATGGATGCAAATTTTCATATTAAAACATTTTTTTATTACCTTTATTGAAATGAAAGTTGTTATAGAAGTTTTCGTTAGTTAAAATGTGGGAAAAATTACATTTGTTCTTACATTTACATTTAAAATAAATACAAATTTACATATGAAAACTTTTTTTTTACTAAAATTTTTATAGTTTTTTTACCTTTATTGAAATGAAAGTTGCTATAACGAAGTTTTCGTTAGTCAAAATGTGGGGAAAATTTCATTTGTTTTTACATTTACATTTAAAATGTAAATAATTGTTTTACCTTTATTAAAAGGAACGTTGAAATAGGAGTGTTCTTTATTAAAATATGCGAAAAGTTACATTTATTTTTACATTTACATTTAAAGTGGATACAAATACTCAAATGAAAAAAGAAAATCGTTAAAATTTGTATTGGTCTACTTTTATTGCAATAGGATGTCTTTAATTGAGGGAAGAAAATTAGATTTATATTGAAAACGAGTAAAAATGTTGATATAAAAATGATTATTTTAATAAAATTTTGTATACCTATATTTAAACAAACATACTTAAATTATGATCATTATCGGTCGATGAGATGAGAAAATTACATTTAATTTTACATTTACAATTAAAATCGATACAAATTTTCATTTTTTTTTACTCAAATTTATCTCTTTTACACGAAGAAACATGAAAATATAACTATGATTGGTGTACATAAATAATAATAATATAGAAAACCTATAGAGTAAAAGAAAGTACATTCAATTTTACATTTAATATTTATTATTTTACTTCTCTCCGTATTCCGCACAGCTGTCCTGTGCGGAGTACGGAGAGTAGGCAGAGAGAACGAAGTAAAGCAATGATATGGAAAATATTAAATATTTAATTTCCTCGAGTGAGGATCGAACCCACGACCTGTCTTTTACAGTCACATACTTGTGCCGCTGCGTCACGTCACAGGCTCCTATTATTATTATTATTATTCATTTTTTATTTTTTCTCCTTTTTTCAGATCCTGAAAAATTAAAGCACGAGTCGCCGATTTTAATTTTTTATTTTAATAATAAATGATTACAATTTTATATGTAATATATACTATTAATATATATTCTTGGGATTTTGTAGTTTCATTTATTAATAAAGACCCCTTGTTATTTTTACTATTTTTAAAGTATTAATTCACATTTAAAAAAGAATAATATTTATTTAGAAAACGTGAGAAAATTTTGAAGTAACGGGATCGAAACCCGCGCCTCTTGGAATCCATCCAAGAGGCGGATAGTTCAGGTTTTAAGAGGCGGGGATTTTTTGAATGGCTTCTAATTTTTTACATTTTTTGAATGGCCTCTCATTTTTTTTAAGTATTTGGTATAAAAGTTTTGTGTAGACATATTTTTTTAATTAATATTAACCTTCCATAAACCACGTGAGCAAAAGTTAAGTCATTTTATACGTACTTATATTGTTTCTGGACTATTAGGAGATATAAACTAAAATTTCACTCAGTGTCAAGACACTCCGTTCTCCACTTTCCGTCGAATTTGACTCCTTATTCTAGCTACGATATATAATTGTCTATTCCCAATTCAGCACTCCTAAACATTTGCGTGTCCATAACTTGGCCTCGAATACGCTGATCCACTAGGTCAATCATACTTTTCTCTTCCATTTGCTGCCATGTATATGTGAATTGGTTTGGTCAAACATCGCGCTTTCCACAAACAAATTACTTGCCTTGCAAATTTCCAAAATAAACTTCCAAGCCTCTTTCATTCTCTTGCCACCATACTTGCCTAGCGGTTACGAACCACTACGCGCTGTTCCTACCCATCCGTTCAATTGGTCACATTATATTATTTTCACTCTCTCTAACATTACCTGGAACGTCCCTGACCCTCGTCCAAAACTCCTCAAGTGCATCTAATGAAGCTTAGGACACTGGTGCGTACGTTGCTAAGCTTTGGGTTGATCGCCTTGTATTATTACACTTACCAACCGTGAGGACAATGACACGCCTACACCTTGGCTCCTTCGATCGTTACCTGGTGCGCTAGTCCAGAAAGCGACTCGGCTGCGCGGTAAATCAGCCTTTTCGCTTGGACTCAGTCACAAGAATAGCGTCCAAATTATATCCATCATATTTAATAATTCATTTACCTTCCTCTTAAATTCCATGTAGCTATTTTTAATTCCGTCTTCCAGTTTCCACTTACCACACCAGAGGGGACGCACTGGTGGACGTCGCCTAGGGGAAATATCCTTACAATGTGCTTTCGTGTGGTGTCCACAATGTGGTGGATGGAACGTTGCAGCCCTCGAGGGATGACAGGGGCCGCTGCGAGCAAATAACATAATTACTATAATAATTGATTTTCATGGAGCATATCGTGGCGCATGTCACAAGCGTCTATAAACGCTGGCACGTTTATTATTCTTGTTCAGTACTTAGTACTTATAAATAATTAATAATATTTTCAGTTTTTAGCTCTGGTAACTATGCAAAGCGCGACGTTGACTTTCGCCACTTAACGCGTAACATCTCAAGAATTCGGCGAAAATTGTGAATTTAGTGAAAATCTAAAAAGGGAACCCTAATAAAATTAAGATAGTTTTAATAAAAGATAAAAAAAAATATGACATTGTCATATTTTTTTCTATATAATCTATATTTTATCTTTTAGAAGAGCAATAATATTTGACTTTTATCATTTTAATCCATAGATAAAAGTTGAGACTTATGTATTTTTTATCTATTAATATTTAAAATTCTTTTGCATCAATGAAAAATAAAAAAGCTTTCTTGGTTTTGATGAAAATTATTGTACGTTAAATTATTGTATTGGTTACTTATTTCAAAAATGCAACTTTATTTTTTTAGCTTTACGCTGTATTCCGTATGTGGCCGGGTAGGCAGACGGAAACTAGGAACCTAATGTTAAAACCACTACGGTCTCATTAGGACGTTCTTACTTTCCACCTAATTTTGCAAGTATTACAAGTAAAGTGGTAACAGTGACAGTTTTTGTACTACCAGAACTCTAGGGCGAGATTCTCGTGGCAACTCTTTGTTAAAATATAATTCAGTGGTAATAAAAATGACAGAAGGTATTGAAATAGTTGTATTTAATAAGAAAAACTAATTAAAAATATAACATCATCATCATATCAATCTTTTGATGCCCAATGTTGTGAATATCGTCATTGAAAAACTTTCCGTTCCGATCATGCTTGTCCGCTGCTGCTGTAGCTGAGCAATTGCTATTTTTTCTGCTCCTAATGATGTTCTGAAAGAGACCCCTACCATTGTTCTCTCCAATACATTCTACTTGATCCTAAGCTTTTAGATGAGACACACATCGAACACCCTTCATCTTTCACTCCAGCCCATCTAGCCCATGTTTTTTTCGATATTGGACTCGCCTGGTTGGACTGAATGATTCAGTTATACAAGGGGCGGCTGAAAAGTTCTGAGCCGCGTCGCGCTGCATGTTACTAATTGAGTGTACTATCAGTAGTATAAATGCTGTGCCAAAAATGCTTACTCCGCTGGATAAAAAGCGTTACAACTTCACAGGAGTTTTTTGACGTGATAATCCTGGAGTTAGTTTTATTCGAATTGTCACCGTCTATGAAACATGGACGGGCACCGGCAGTACGATTCGCAGTCAAAACAGGAATCAATGCAGTGACACAGATTTTTGGGATTGCGAAGGGATTCTTTTCATCGACTACCTTCCTTTTCAAACGATGAAGAAATGAAGACGGCTGTAAACGAGCATTTCGAAGGCGAAGACGGTGAATATTTTTTCACTGGCATAAAAGCTTTTTACGAAAAATGTGTGAAATGCATTGAAGGGAGATTATATAGAAACATATTTTTTTTATATAATTCTAACAGCATTTTTAATACCCTAGGCCCAGAACTTTTCAGCCGGCCCACGTATGTAATGATCAATAAGGGAAATGTTTCGAATACTAGCTGGAGTAAGGTGTTCAACATGATTTTTGGCACAACACACCATTCATGTTGATTTGGTATCATTTCCAGTCTAGAAGCTTACAAATGTTCTAGGACACTGCAGCGTACAGTTTCGAGTGAGCCTCTCAAGTTACAGGTCTGTTGCTATCACCTCCCTGCTCCTTCTAAGACACGAAGAGCATTATAAATAGCCAGCTTTAGTTTATTTGGAATACCACGTAATTTTAAATGACCGCCAATATTGGTTTAGCCAGGGTCACTCAACCATTGATCTTATGTTTTTACTATTTTAAAGTGTTATTCCACACTAAGGCAAGAAAGATACTAAATTTAAAAACGTATGCAAATTTGGAGCAGGATTTGAACTCGCGCCTCTTGAAAACCGTAACAACTTATATATGTTCTTGTAACAAGCGTATAAGAATTTCGACGCAGCTTGGTGAGAACGAATGGCTTAGTTGGTCAGAGCGCTTGGACGGTTTCCAAGAGGCGCGGGTTCAAATCCTTCTACGTTCAATTTTTTATACGTTTTTAAATTTGCATTGATCTTATGGTTAGCACACTGATGGGCTGCTATTGGACGCAAGGTTAGAGGGTCTGGTAGTTAGTCTGAACATGGCGAGGCAATTTGATCGATGCACGGAGTTATCCAGATCCTTCTTTAACCACTTCCCTTCTCCTTCTTGAAAATTTTAAAGTATCTACAGCTCTCACATCATGAGAGTATTGAGAAAAGGAAGTGCAGCGTCCCTTTCTCCTGGACATTCCGGGCGGGGTCCCAATCTGTGTGGCAGCGCTAGAAAATTCAATGGGAAATATCGAACCAATTACCTTTTAGTTTGCCAACAAGAGCCTCTAAAAGCATTTTTACATTATTTTCTGCATATTGTAAGGAACCTTTTTAAAATAATAATTCTCTTATCACGACAAACATATTATATTGTTATCAGTAAACATATTATATTGTTATCAGTTCAATAGATTTTGATAACATTAATCAATGGTTTACTAAAATTTATTTGTAGAAGGCAAGATGATAGGAAACTGTGTTGTTCTATTATTTACAATGTAAGTATTTAAATATTTTTTACTGACTAACAATAGTATCCAATTTTCATCCAAATTGGGTGTGACGTGGCGGAACTTAACGCCGCGTTTTCGCAGTATATATTGGAGATATGAATATGAGAATGAAATAGGAGATTTGGGTGGTCCGTGCCCATTCAGATCTTTCAGATCAGAATCATATGTGCCCACATTTTACAATTTAATACAATAACAAATACACATTTTACAATCAAAAAATTATCAAAAATCTCAAAACTAAAAACATGAAACACAGTTTGTTGCCCACATCTCCCGAATTTTAGACATTGCGTGTTAAGTCGTGAAACTCAATGGCGTGGTTTATCTTGTCTGGTCGCTCTGATGAGTGAAGATCAATCAATCAATAAGCCCTTTACCATCAATTTTAATCGTTGTGGAAAATATGTTTCCACTCTTTAGATAATATCTCTAAGTTCAATGTGCCTTTTGGCAAAGGTCTCCTCCAATAATTTCCATTGAGTTCTAGCTCAAGCGACCCTTCTCCAAAAAGGAGCCGCTTGGATGGTCCTCCAGTTCCAGTTACTCCAGTTTTCCTGAGTACTCTTTAGCATATAGCCTGTCTATCTTCGTAAGTACATCCTAATAACCTACGTCCAATAGTACGTAACAATAGTATCATGTGGTATGCATATTATTAGGTTTTTATTTATTTTATAAAAATTGCACCCTATCTGTCTTAATTTGCTATTTCCTTCGCCTTAAGGTTGCCTGGCAGAAATTGCTATTAAGCACTAAGGTCACCTTTTGTACATGTATTTTTTCTTGTTATTGTATTTCTGTGCTGTTCTTTCTGGGTGTACAATAAAGAATTATTATTATTATTATTATTACGTCTTGGCTGTTATAAAGGTTTTTTTCCTTTCTTGTGTTTTGATACGTGCCATGCTTCTCTCCATCGGTCTTTGGCATCCTTGCAGCATGGCTCTATGATGTATTGAGACAGACCATGTTTATTTAAGTGACCAGTTCCATCCGTTTACTGCTCGTTTTTTGATTTCTATGTCTGTGTGATCGTTGTTGGAGATAATCTGACCCAACTTCTCTACGTATTTAGACGATTGGTTTGTTATTGTAATTTCTGATTTGACAAAGTTTGTTAATTTTTTTGTTTGTTTTCACTGTTTCGTTTTTAGATCATTTTCTCTCATTTTTTAGGATTTTCTTCGTCGAAGACTATGACTTTGCATTACATTACTATGACTTGCTAAGTATATAAGCTGACATTATAATAGTATGGTATTGTCGATCTGGTCTGATGATGGAGCCAGGACCTGAAGAGAGGAACATTCTAGACACACACAACAGAGCCTACAAGTAAAGCACTCGAGTGTAGGCTCTTATAATTATAGCTGAGAGCATTTTCTATAGCACTAAGCCTCAAAAATCGTTTTTTTTTTTAGTTTATTTCTTATATTTAGCTAAGTTTGATAAACGTGTGACTGTAAAACCGATATGTTGTAGGCTCGATCCTCACTCGAAAAAAGTAAATGTTTCAAATTGTTGACATAGACGTATCGAATCGAAATCACAATCTGTTGCATTTTGTTACTTGTTTCCTTGCGCCACGAGAGCCTTTCGAAAAATAACTTAAACATTTTAAAATTACAGCTCGAGCGTGGTTCTTGGCGATGTACCTATATACGAGGAATATGCGGAACCTGATGGACCCAGATATGGTATGATTTGAAATATATATTTTTATATATTTTGCGTCAATATGGAGATCAAGATAAAAAGTATAAATTAAGTTAAATAAAACTGAATAATCAACCATCTTCCTAGTGCAGTACCTATAAAATATTGAACAAAATTCGTTACTTAACGTTAACGGCAAACACGTTATTAAAATTTAAATGAAAACGGCCAATTATGAGACTCGGGTACGGAGGGGTCCATATTATCTACAAAAACAAAAAAAAAATAACCTCTTGTATATAGGAGTTCCCTTAAAACCTACAGATTATTTTTTTTCAGCTTCACGCTGTATGTTGGTAGAACATCGCTGTATGTTTAGGCAGAGGGAGCTTGAAAATTTCGTTACGTTCCCAACTTTCCGTCAAATTTGAGGCATTGTTTGTTGAATGGAAGAGCTCAAGGCTGCACTTTGCTTCGTTTCCAGAGCAAAGAAATGAAAGTATTATTTTTTTTTATTTCCTCGACTGGGGATCGAATCCACAACCTCAGTCAACACACAGTCGTACGCTTGGCCTCTGCGCCACGACAGACCTCAAAAAACTTACTGTAAATATTTTTATAATTATTACAGTTGGACCCATGGCGGCGAACTTGAGACAATCGAGTCAGTTGAAAGTCGATACAATAAGAAGAATAATGGAGAATAACAACATTGATGCTTTCATTGTGCCCACAGCTGATGCCCATAATGTGAGTATGGACACACTGCCAACACGTACTGCCCTCACCTGTGGCTTTAAGTTGTTTTTTTCTACACATGATAGGGTATGCAGAAGGAATTTGGGAACCAAGTGCTAAGATACTCCAATCCATTCTAATTTCTCTGCCGAATTGTGACAAAAAAAACTGACTTTTTATATATAATAAGCGATGAATATATGAAATGATTTTTGAGACCTATCTTTATGCTAGGGTACAAGGGTACGACTGTAAGCGAGACAGATTGTGTGTTCGATCTTCACTCCAGGAAATGAAATATTTTATATTTTCTTGTCATGGCAAGAAGGCCTCAAATTCGGCGAAAAGTGGGGAACGGAAATGGAACAGAGTGTCTTAATACTAGGTTCCCGGGTTCCCTCTGCCTACTCAGCCTCGTGTGGGATACAACGTGAAGCTAAAAAAAAAGAAGGCAAAGCATGATTTAGTTCCGCTACTCTATACGCAAACGCCTCAATTTGGCAGAAAGTGGGGAACGGAACGGGATAATACAATACTAGGTTCCCAAGTTCCCTTTGCCAAGCATGCCATATGCAGGATACAATCGTTGTACCCCTGCGCCACGACAGACAATCTCTATTTGTCATATAAATCATTATTTTTCAGTCTCAGTATATAGCACCCTGCGATGCACGGAGAGAATGGCTCTCCGGTCTCTCTGGGTCTTCTGGGACAGCTTTAGTGACCCAAAGCCATGCGTTAGTATGGACTGATGGCAGATACTTTACGCAGTTTGAAATAGAAGTCGACACTAATGTGTGGAGTTTGATGAGACAAGGTGAGGTTGTGACGAATCACTCTGGTATTTTAATGTTTAAAACAAATGAATAAATAAATAAAGATATGTTTTAGGTTTGATTCTCACTCGAGACAAGAATATGTCTCATATTTTCATTGAAATCTTCCTAGGATATCGATACGGCGCTAGAAAAATTCTCCCAAGTAGTCCAGGACGCATGCTGGAAAAACACGCCAGACTTAAAAAAGAAACGTTTCCAAATAAATTATCCTCTTGAAATTAGAAATCAAATTGTTGAGAAACGTAGACTTCGCCGCAGATGGCATCTAAGTCGGCATCCTGATGATAAGAGAGATTTAAATAGAGCAAAAGTTGAGTTGAGACTGATGATTAGAGAGGCTGACAATAACACATTACAGAGTAAATTAGAAATCTTGCCACCAACCAGCTCTACCGACTAATCGCTCTGGTGATGCGCGAAAGAGTATGATAAGCCACAAGTACTTAAGCCTTCCATTAGGTATAGTGAAAGCGGATGGGCCTGAACAGACAAACAAATGTCGGGGGTGGTAACAATCCGGTCGAGTCTGCCCATGCGTGTCGCCATTGCTGACAACGTGACTCTTACACTCGTACTTTAGTCGCCTCTTACGACACCATCAGTACCAGGGTGATCCTATTCTAAGCCGGAATCACACGGTGGTTTGGTTCGATCCCCAGTCGAGGAAATTAAATATTTAATATTTTCAATTTAAATATTTAATGTTTAATTTCTTCGCTCTGGTAATAAGGCAAAGGGCGGCGTTGAGTTCCGCCACTCAACAAGCATTGCTGCAAATTCAGCGGAAAGTGGGGAGCGGAAGTAGAACGGAGTGTCTTAACTCTAGGTTCGCGGGTTCCCTCTGCCTACCCTGCGTCATGCCTGACAATGACAATGTGAAACTAAAAAAAAAAGAAGTTTATAAAGGTTACGACTTTTTAAACGATAGTTATTCTGACATAAGTCTCAGACAGTGATATATATACAGTATACACTGTATCTGATTTTTGTATCTATATGTAAGTGTCCGGAAATGGGTTTAGAGCAATTTCCGAGCGTAATGCGTTAGTCCTATTCGCCTTTACAACGACACCAGGTGTAAGGAAGAGGATATTTGTTCTTGGAAATTTATTTTGACTAGTTGTTAATTGAGAGTGTCCACGGTACTCCCTGCGGGAACCTCGGATTGCTGTCGATCGGCCTGGGAGGTTCCCTGTTCTAAGTAAGCGTCGAATGATCGGTGCGGGGTTTTTTAAAATGTCAAACTTGTCTGAAAACTTTCCAACTACAGTCAACACTTAGACACTACCTTCTCATAGTATTACAACACTAATTATTGTGTCATAATAAATTTTGCAATTAAAGAAAAATATTAAATTTAAATACGTATAAAAATTTGAACGAAGCAGGATTTGAACAAAATAAATAAGTTGTAACAAGCATATAAAAATTTCGACGTAGCTTGGTGAGAACGAATGGATTAGTTGGTCAGAGCACTTGGACGGCTTCCAAGAGGCGCGAGTTGAAATCCTGCTTCGTTCAAAGTTTAATACGTTTTTGAATTTAGTATTTTTCTTTCCTAAGTAAAAATAGACACACTCTCATTCATATAGACGACACTCGATGTATACACTGAGTATACCATGTGTGGTAGCATAACGACAACGCACGTCTTAGTAAGGTTGCTTGAACGGGAACCCAATTCAAAGATTCAAATCCAGCTATATATAATTTATATACGAATTTTAAAAAGGTTGAATAATATATTGCTTCCAGGTACCGATTTGTCAATTCAAGCGTGGCTAGTAGCCAATATGTCACCGGGGTCTGTAGTGGGTATCGATCCCACTACCTACACTCGTTCAGCTTGGAGCACTCTTGAGGTATGAAGATAGATTGTATATGTTTCAGCTTCACGCTGTATCCCGCGCATTGCAGGGTAGGCCGAGGGAACCTGGGAACCTAGTGTTGAACACTCTGTTCTATTCCGCACTTTCCGCCGTATTTGAGGACAGACCTACAATTATATTTGGCACAAAATAAGGACTCACGATATTTATAAAAGAAAACGTCCCCATAATAAAAAATAAATGAGTAAGGGGCCGTAAAAGTAAATATTACTTTTTTGTTCAGCTTCACGCTATGGTAGGTTAAGACACTCCATTCCCTTCTCTATGTTCCACTAAATATGAAACATTGCGTGTTGAACGGCGGAACTCAACGCCGCGCTTTCTCTTATAACCAGAACGACGAAATGAAAATATTCAATATTTCATATGCTCATTTCTGGGAGCGTGCGTTTGTTCAAGGAGTGAGACAAAGTGACAGGAGAGTGAAAGTAGGATAGTACCTCGAATATAAATTGCCTTCTGTACGCAGACGATGCAGTGTTTATTGTATCATCAGAAAGCGAGTTACAGGCATTGGTTACCACTCTGAAAGAAGTTATACTGCAGCGAAACGTGGATATTACAGAAAAAGAATATAAGAAAGATGAATACTGTAGAGATGCGATCTCTTCGTAGGATATGCGGAGTCAGTTTAACTGATCGCATACCCAATGAAGAGATACACAGAATGGTAGGTACTAGCGTGGAAGTCACAGTGAGAATTAAGAAGAACGTGCTCAGGTAGTTTGGGCACGTCCAGCGATTGAGTGAAGAAAGAATGGCAAAAAAGATCTATGATGGAAAAGTGAGTGGTAAGAGAGGGAGGGGAGACCTCGGTAGACTTGGAGGAAGGTCACGTAAAAAGCATGAGGACCCCCCGGAGGGCATGTATGAAGAGGTTAAAGACAGTGGGCGAGGCAAAAGAGGTATGCCGAGACCGTAGCGTTTGGCGATTTGTTCTCTTTGCCTACCCCGCTAGGGATATAGGGTGAAGACAAGTAAGTAAGTAAGTCAAATAATCGAGTATGGATTGAACCCATAACCTGTCACGTTTACAGTCACACGCTTATGCCCCTGCGCCAAGTCAAGCCTCCTTCTTAAATTGTGCACATTATAATTAGGAATCACATAATTAATTTAAAATAATATCATTAATTAATACCAGATTAATTCCAAATATCATATTTGATTAATAAATTAATTCCAGATTAATTCCAAATAATATTATTAATTGATTAATGAATTCCAGGCAGCATTAAGACAAGTCAACGTGTCCTTAGTAGCAGAATTTAATAATATTGTTGATCAAACGAGAAACGAAATAGGGGATTCCCCCCCAGCGAGACCCAACGAACCCTTGTTAGCGCTTACTACAAACTTCACAGGTATTTGAGTGTTATAAGTTTAAATTGTCTATTTCACTATAGCTGCTAAATTAGTGAATGGTCTTTTTACACTATAGCTGCTAAATTAGTGAACGATGTTATTACACTATAACTGATAAATTAGTGAACAGTGTTTTTACACTATAGCTGCTAAATTAGTGAACGGTGTTTTTACACTATAACTGCTAAATTAGTGAACGTTGTTTTTACACTATAGCTGCTAAATTAGTGAACTGTGTTTTTACAATATGGCTGCTAAATTAGTGAACGGTGTTTTTACACTATAGCTGCTAAATTAGTGAATGGTCTTTTTACACTATAGCTGCTAAATTAGTGAATGGTGTTTTTACACTATTACTGCTAAATTAGTGAATGGTGTTTTTACACTATAGCTGCTAAATTAGTGAATTTGAGTGCGATTTTTTTAATCGCAAGATTTTTTTTATTGTGGTGGTTCTGAGCTATTTTTTATGATCAGCGCTTTGTTGACATGAAGGAGCGATATTGTTTGTCAGGGAGGTTTTTGAAATTTCAAATTTTAAATTTTCATAAGGAAATAAAAATAAATTATTGTTTTCAAAACCAAATTCTTCATAAACAAATTAATTCTTACTACTCCTAAAGTGTTATTACGCACTTAGGAAAGAAAAATACTAAATTTAAAAACGTATAAACATTTTGAACGAAGCAGGTTTGCTTTCCTTAGTAATACCTTAAAAATAGTAAAAATATTTAATAAATAGCGTTCTCAAGAGAGAATGCTATTTATTAAATATTTTTACTATTTGGCAAGAGCCAAACGATAATTCTAACGAATTATCTTTGGGTAGCGGAAATTTGTAAAAACAGAAAACAGAGATGCTAACAACATTAATAACATTGTAACAAGCATATAAGAATTTCGACGAAGCTTGGTGAGGACGAATGGCTTAGTTGGTCAGAGCGCTAGAATGGTTTCCAAGAGGCGCGGGATCAAATCCTGCTTCTTTCAAATTTTTATACGTTTTAAAATTTACTAAATTAATTCTTTATTAATATTATAAATAAGAAAGAACGAATTTGTTTTAAAAGAAAAAAATATATAAAAGAACAAGTTATATTCCACACATAGGAAGGTTGATAGAGGTTACTGGAGAACCTAGTGTTAAGACACTCCGTTCCGTTTCTAGATTTCCGCTGAATTTGAAATATCTTAATTCTACATCTTTATCAAAAGCAAAAAATAAAATCAATTTACATCTTGATCCAAATTCATGAAGAATCACAACATTTTTTTTTCATAATTTTTTTTCATATTATAGTCACTCACGCGAATGCCTCACAATACACGATATTCTCGATTACCTTTTCCTCCAGCTTGCACTCGATCAATCAATATCAATTTTCTACGTCAACAACTATTATACAAAAAAATCGTACAGAACAAAAAAGTATTTTATAGAATAGAGAGATATACATATACATATACATCTAAGAGCAACTAAAATTCGAAATATCTTTCATACAACTGTTAATAATTCTACAAAAACCTCTAAATATATAAGCGGGATTAGCTTCACGCTGTATCCTGCACAAGGCAGGGTAGGCAGAGGGAACCCGGGAACCTAGTGTTAAGACGCTCCGTTCCACTTCCGTTCCCCACTTTCCGCCGAATTTGAGGCTTTGAGACTCAACGCCGCACTTTGCCTTATAACGAGAGCGAAGAAATGAAACATTAAATATTTAAATTATAACATTAAGATTTCATTTCCTCGACTGGAGATCGAACCCAGAACTTGTCGGTTATAGTCACACGCTTGTGCCGCTGCGCCACGACAGGCCCCTAAATCTATAATTATTTTCTATATATTCCAGGTAAAGCTTCAAGTGATAAAATATCAGAACTACTGTCACAGTTAAGAAGTCGTAACGCGTCCGCCTTAGTATTAACGGCTTTGGATGATATTGCTTGTAAGTATTTCTAATACGATACAAAATAATGTTATACGTTTTTTTATCGAGAAGAAACGGCAAACGAGCGTACGAGTCACCTGATGGTAAGTGATCACCGCCGCCCACGGCCCCGTGTAACACTAAAGGAGCTACAGGAGCGTTGCCGGTCTGTAAGGTGGATGGGCACCGGGGCCCGGCATTACCCAATGCGAAACGTAGTGACCAAGGTCACTACTTAACGCCGGTTTTAAATGCCAGGGGTGATAACAATCCGGTCGAGTCTGAAAGGTTTGATCTGTAGAAAGACCCGGTATGAGTGTGTGTGTTCTTTTTTATCGAAAGCCTTGTTCGTTGTTGTTTTTTGCTATGTTTTACGAAAATCAGCTTAGCAGAGTAGGAGTCACAAGTGTTTTTTTGAAATGAGATTTTTTGTGTCCGAGGTAGTCATTTTTTTCGTGGGCAAGTTTTTTTTGTTTTGCTCATTTAGATATATTCGATGTTGAGGCGGCACTTCATACCGTCTTTGTTGTAACTTTGCGATAGTAAAATAAATTAAAAATTTTAATAAAATATAAAATTGACACAAATTTTGAAGTAATAGACAAAACTACCAACAATAAAAGAAAGAAATTCAGATTTCATTTTTCACTGAAATGAGTTTAGAAACTAGTGTTAGATCACTTCGATCTTTACTTTTAATATTATTTATTTTTTTAAAAGGCAGAACGAATTTAGGATACTAGTGTTATGAAGCTCCATTCCATTTTCAAATTTTCGCTGAATTTAAGGTATTACGTGTCAATACCTTAAATTCAGCGAAAATTGGGCGCGGCGTTGAGTTCCGTTTGAGCGTTACTTAAGTAACGGAACTCAACGCCGCGTTTTGCCAGAGCGAAGATGAAAACGAAATATTTCGTTTCCTCTGGTTAGGATTGAACCTATAACCTGTCGCATTTACAGTCGCACGCCGGCACTCTTGCTTCACTACAGTGGTCTGACAATATAAATACAAATACATTTACGATCTTTTTTTCCAGTTTCACGCTGTATCCCGCTACCAGGGTAACATAGGCACAACAGTCTCAATGTACTTGTTGATGTTCATTATTTTCATTTCGTTGCTATCATAACAAGACTCCGTGCGGTGTTAAGTTCCGCCACACAAGGTTTCTAAAAAAAAATAGCTGAGAATTGGTTGCAAATTATGATTATTTTTTCAAATATATAGAATTTATAAATTTTTTTTTTCAGATACCCTCAACATAAGAGGATCTGATATTCCGTACAATCCTGTTTTCTTCTCTTATCTTATCATAAGAGCTGATTTGGTAAGTCGTATTGTTTAATATTTTTTAATTATTACAATTAAATATTTCATTTTCTCAAATGGGTATCGAATCCACACTATATAACGCCACGACTGACCCCAAAATTTTCTGTACCTTTTAAGATGCCTATTAATATGTATGGATTAACATTCTTAGTACATATGATTATGAAATTCATTATATATAAATATATATATTTTTTTATTTAACTGCAAAAAATAAAGAGAAAAAAGAAAGAAAAAATAAAATCGGTAAAGAAACTTTTTTTCAGGAAACAAACAATACCATTCTATTCTGGGGCGACGGTATATTACCGGAGTATATCGAACAGCATTTACAGTCGGAGGGGACGCAGGTTCAATGCCGGCCGTATGAAGACATCTTTGGATATATGAGGAATTATAGTGTATGTATTTTTAATCAAATTCCTTTTTCAAAAAAAAAATATTTTATAGTTCCACGCTGTATGCCTAGCGGGGTAGCCAGAGAGAACGGAGTGCCATAACTTTTTCTATTCGTCCACTGTCATGAACCTCTTCATACATGCCCCCTGAAGAATCCTGATTCTTTTTACGTGACCCTCCTCCAGTATCGGAGATACTGTGTTTTCGAATGTCTACCGAGGTCTCGCCCTCGCTCTCTTACCACTCTCTTTTCCTTCGTAGATCTTTTTTACCATTCTTTCATCACTCATTTGGTTGGACGTGACCAAACTACCTGAGCACGTTGTTCTTCATTCTCACTTTAATGCCAATCATCTGGGTCCTCTCCCGATTTTTATATATATTGCATAAAAACCAGAACAGACGTGTGACCATATTTTATCATCTCGGCAGTAACTCCATCTACTCCCGCTGCGTTACCACATTTCAGACTTCGCAATGCGCTCTCAACTTCTTTTATATTGATTTCGTCATTAAGACTCAGCATTTCCTTGTTACTTCAGGCAGAGGCGTCATCACTTTGGTATATCACCTTGTGGGATTCCATCCATCGCTGCAAAACCTGTGGTTGTTCTATTAAAATTTCGTCCTTCAAAAGCACCCGTTTGATTCTAAAGCAGCAGCATCTTCTTGCAGCTTTATACTCTCTCTTTCTTATTTCTCTCATACTTTTCTGTTTACCCGAGGCTTCGAAATCCTGCCAATATCCTGTTTCTTTCTACGCCATCTTTCGCTTTCTTTGTTCGTGTATTTCTCCGTCATTTGAGGACTGATTTTGAAAAATGATTTTTTTTATATGTGAACCTTGCCATGGTGGTAACTAGACCAAAAACATTTTGCCATGGTGGTAATGAGATCTGATGATGGAACCCCATGAAAGTTGAAGGAAACCTTCGAATATCACAGTCATACTTGTATGTTTTGTGTGTTTTTTATAGGACAAAATGGGAAAAATATACATATATGTTTTTTTTTTTAATATTATTAATTTTATTTTTAGTTATCGCTTTCTGCCGATAATGTTATTTGGTTATCAAGCGATGGAAGTCACGCAGTACATATGGCCGCTGAAACAGTAAGATTTATTGCATTTTTTTTTACTAAAATAAATTTAACATATATTAAATTAATAATTCGGACTAAGAATAGGGCTTGAAACTATAGAATTATTTTAATAATTAGAATTATTTTATTAGTTTTAACTAAAAGAAGAGACTCGGGCAGTTTTGTTACTCATTTTCGTAGATAGACAGGCGCGGTAACGCATTATGTAACAAAGTTTATATAAGAAGTTATCACTTTTAATTCTTTTTTAGTTTCGCATTTTCTATTTCTTTTCAGAATTCACAAGTGACAACACTGTCCACTGTCTCTCCGGTCGCGTTGATGAAGTGTATAAAGAATGATGTGGAGTTACAAGTATGTACAATGATATGCATAGAATATATTCAAAAACTATTTATTTATAAAGTTATTTGTGTAGACCAAGATATTCAATAAAGTGCGGTGTTATGTTTCGCAACTGATCAAGCAGTAGATGCGCTAAGACTTGACAATAATATTTTTTTTTAAATTGTGCGCACATAGCATAGTAAGCTGAGGGAACCTGGGAACCTTGCGCTAACTGTTCCCATTAAAAAAAATCCTCACTCTCCGCCAAATTGCGGCTTGGGTGGCGGGACTCAACGCCGCTCTGTGGTTAGTATTCAAACGAAGAAAATGGATATATTAAATATGACATTTCTTCGAGTGGGGATAGAACCCACGACCAGTCGCTTTTACAGTCTCACCCTTATACCCCTGCGCCACGACGATAAGTTCATAACTGGAATATTTAGTAAGTATGTAATCTTTGTCAATTGTAAAAAGAAACAATGGAAATTTAAAAAATACAGTTCAGTTTAAAAATAGATCACTTGTGACAAGCCATTAAAATTTTATATAACATTCACATTTACAATATTTAATATGTTCCTTTCCTCGCTCTAACAATAAGATAAAGCGCGGCGTTGAGTTCCGCCACTCAATATGCAATGCGTGGAAATTTTATCGAGAAGGTGGGAACCAAGTCTTAACCTACACTAGGTTCCTTCTGCTTACTCTTCCATATGAGATCCAAAATAAGTAATCATCAATTTCAGGGTTTCAGGACATCCCACATTAAGGACGGCTTGGCAGTGGTTCGATTCCTGCGTTGGGTACACGAGGAGGTCGACAGTGGGCGTGTTGTTACGGAAATTAATGTTGTTGATAAATTGGATGAGCTTAGAGGGTATTTTTATGTTTTTTTTTCTTAGGCATTACATATAGAAGAATGTCTTTAATTGAATTTAATGAATTCATTAATATTTTCATTGCAAAGCAAAGGTAAAGTGTTGCGTTCCGCCTATCAACACGTAGTGTCTCCATTTCAGTGGAGAGTGGAGAACGGACATGTCTTAATGAGAATGAAGTGTCACAACACTTGTTTCCTTAATACCCTTTGCCTGTCCTGTAATGTTCTGAATACAACGTGATGTTGACCTAAATTTTTTTTTTATAATAATATAAAAAAAAACCTTTTTAGTTTTTTATAATATTTGTTGAATAATCAATATTATATTATATATATACAAGACATGAATGTTTGCTCTATTGTAACAAAATTTGAAGTCGGCCATTTTGTTGCAGCGGCCATTTTGAACTAGCAATTTGAACCTTCAGTCACAAAAATTACGTATCTGTGACACATGTTACAATTATTGTAATAAAATCATATAGTTTAAATTCTTATTTACTTATTATTATTGGCCTATAGCGGCACAAAGGCACAAGCGTGTGACTGTAAAAGACCGACCGGTTGTGGGTTCGATCCCTAGTCGAGAAATATTTAATGAAATATTTTATATTTTCATTTCCTTGCCCCGATAACGAAACAAACAGCCGATTTGAGTCCTCTTAACACGTTATGCCTAAATTCAGAGGTAAATGGTGAACGAAAATGTCGTAATAATCAATTTCTTAACACTAGATTCCCCACCATGTGGTGGGGAAAGCAGAGAGAATCTAGTGTTAAGACACTGGTTATTGCGACATTTTCGTTCCCCATTTACCTCTGAACCACTTTATTAGTTCAGTTTCATGCTGGATACAGCATGAAACTGAACTAATAAAGTTTCAATTAGAGTAAATTCTAATATAAAAGAAGCTCTAATATAAAACACTAAGTTCCCAAAATCGTTCAGAACTATAATATTTTCACCAAAATGTTCACCAAAAACAGAACCAACGTGAAGTTATCTCATCATATATTTTAGCGAAGAACAATACTACAAGGGGCCGTCATTTGCAACTATAGCCGGTGCTGGGGAGAACGGAGCGATCATTCACTATAAACCAGCAAGGGAGGGAGAACAGAGAGTTATTACTAAAGATGACATACTCCTGGTGGATTCTGGAGGACAGTACATGTAAGTTATTATATATACCTCTTTTGTAGCTTAGGTTAGATAGTAGGAACCAGGGAACCTTGTGTTAGTTATGTGTATCTTTTTAGCCGGGGACCTTGTGTAAAGATACTCCATTCCCCATTCTGGCTTCCCTTGAAATTTTCTGGATTGTATTCTCTTACTATAGTACTTTAATACATTTTATTTGTATTGCTTATTTATTTTAACTTATAACAGTTTAAAAAGTTTCCTGTATATACAAAAAATCTAAGCTTTAGACTGTGGACTGTGTTTTACTATTTTTGTAGTGTTATTCCACACTTAGGAAAGAAAAAAATTTCGACGGAGCTTGGTGAGGACGGACGGCTTAGTGGTCAGAGCGCTTGAACGGTTTTCAAGAGGCGCAGGTTGAAATCCTGCTTCGTCCAAATTTTTATACGTTTTTAAATTTAGTATTTTTCTTTCCTAAGTGTGGAATAACACTTTAAAAA
>DWMZ01000535.1:0-21715 GCA_018249855.1 Eueides tales michaeli | reverse complement strand
TGGGAGTGGGCGTGGGAGTGGGCGTGGGAGTGGGAGTGGGCGTAGGAGTAGGTGTGGGCGTGGGGGTGGGTGTGGGGGTGGGAGTGGGTGTGGGAGTGGGCGTGGTAGAAAATGTACAAACCTTTTTATTTTATTTCTTAAATTTACCGTGTGTCCCGCACGTAGCAGTTTAGGTAGAAGGAAACTGGAAAACTACTATTAAGACATTCCGTTTTCATTATGACACTTCTGCTCCCCATTTCTTATTTGTTACTTAAATGAATGTATTTGATGTTAATTAATATAAATTTTAATTTTGAATGAAAGCAGACTTAAGATTAGAAATATTTAATAAGAAACCTTGATTGCAATCGTTAACGTATAAAAAAATTGATTTTTTATACGTTAACGATTGCATGAAATTAATTGCTCTCATTTCCCAACGCTCATATAGAAAGACGGCGTTAAGCGCCGTTGTTTAACATGCGATGTCTCAATAATTACCGGCACAAAGTGGGAAACGGAATGTCAAAAAATAAAAGAAAGAATAACAAAATAACAAAAAAAAAACCTATAATTACACTTATAAGAAAAGTTAACAATAAATATCTTTCTTACTAATTGTACATTATTTAAAAATTTTTCAGACATTTTAATACTCGTTTGCCGTGTCTTTTATCTTAGAAATTCATTTTGTCTAGTTTATTGTTTGAAAATTTATTGTAACACTCAAGTCGCTGTGTCTTTCCATTTGAATATTTTAGAAGTGTTTTACTTCGTTCACTTATTCTGTGAAGTAATCAAAATGTATGAAGTCATGTTTGAGGCTGAAATATATGCAAATTAATTACATATATTTGGAAATACAATATAGTTATTAGTAAATGAAATATTTTGTCCTATCATTTCCCCGCTTTGGTAAACAGGTTGAAATTTACCACTAAATACGCAGTGCCTCGAGAAGAAATGAAATATATTAACACTTATCGCAAGTTGCTTTCTCTGCTACCCTTGCGTGCAGGATACATCGTGAAGATGAAAAAAATATTTAGATATTTTGTAATTAAATAATATGCTATAAGAAAGTTATGTTTTAGGTCTATGATTTCATTCTGTCATTATGTGTATACCGATTTTTTATAGTAAGAAAAGCAAGTAATTTAGTAGTAACTAATATCCTCATTTCTCTTCATACGTATGTTAAATGCGACGATGATAAAAAAGTATTTGGTTAAATATTATTAGAAGATTTTTAGAGAAATTTATTTCATTTCCCCACTTTGTCCAAAAACATGTGTGTTTTAAAACAAAAATATTAAATTCCCCTGAGTAGGAATCGAATCCATAACCACCACAATAGTCAAACCCTGTTACCACCGTAGATACATATCGTCGTAATGCAATAGAAACTAGAGTCCTATGTGTGGGCATCCCACGATTTCGATTTTACACTATACTTTATTAAACATAATATATAACAAAGCGGGACAACAAATATTTTATACATTTATACACATACAATTGGTCAATCGTAACATTCTCTTGCTTTTTAATATAAAACCGTTATATGTGTCTGAAATAACCTTATTTTGTTGATATTACTCTCTTAAACAACCGTAAAATTCTGCGCAGAAATGATTCAATCGAAATTAGAAAAGGATAAATTTAATAGTCTTTATTCAAGATACGAAACCCTTTCTATAATTTGATAAAGTGTCGGCTATTATTTTAGAATATTTTAATGTGTCATTTATATGTTCTATTATTATATATTTTTATTTGGTTAAATGCGATAATGTTAACTCTAGTAATACGATTTTTAATTTTGTAAAAACTAGTCTTTATATAGCGATATTTTAATTTTTCATTTAATTAGGAATGTACCTGTGGCCAGAGTTGTCTCGAACAATTATAATAGTTAATACACAACAAAATTAAGAGCTAAATTATCTTATAACAACATTATAATTGTTAACTAAACGTGGGAACATTTTTTTTACATCAATATGTAAAAAAATGAACAATTTCAGCAATCATCGGCGTAATGTACGAGAGAGAATGGAAGTTTGCGTCTTTGTTTCTATATTGCATTGCAGGTCGTTTTTTTTTTTCAATTTTACGTCCATAGATTTGATTGACTTTGTAATTATTACTAAATACAGCTTACATACAATAGTCCAAAAAGATCACAGCGCTCGTAAAATTTAAATGTGCTTCAACCTTTCTCTGATGGTAAGAAACTATGATTCGTTTTAAGTATATCGATTACAAGGTGTTTTTTAGTATTTAATTTTCGAAAAGAATTATATTTAAATTACTTAATTTTCCCACCCGGTTCAAACAAATCGCGGCTTTAAGTGACGCCACTTAACACGAAATGTCTCGAACTCAGCCAATAAGTGGAGAAAAAAAGTACTAGATTTTCTGAGTCGTACTGATATGTAGTTTAGATTTGAAAGAGAAGACTATCTATAAAATTAACATTTCAACTTTAGACTAACTCAAAATTAAAGTTTAACACAAAAACCTGTAGCAACGTCGCAGCCTTGATATATGTATACTTATGTATATATAACGGCGCGATCTTCGTTAATGTTTGTACAGAGGCAGGTGCAATTCACACGAACTTAGTCTTCAATTAGGATTTTTGTTTCGAAATTCTAATATATAAACAAGTAATGTATATTATATGTAATTCTAAACATATTTTTAAGGTCTATAGCCCACAATCATAATATTACATATAAATGAGAGAGGCACTTATGTTTGTGCCGTCGTCTTATTGAATCGATGAAAAAATTTATTACATTTAAAATCTACAACAGCTATCAAACATATAAAAAGCATAAATAACATAAATTCTTATATTAATTTGTAGCATTATGTTTTATCTTATTGTAAGTTAGACATAGAGAACCTAGTGTTACAACATATATATGCACTCACCGCGCGGCGTTGTGTTCCGCACCTTACTTTGCCTTGTTACCAGAGCGAATATTAAATAGTTTTATTTCCTCGTGTTTATACACCACGACAAGCCTCTAAAATTAATAATTCAAGATATTCTTTCTTTATTCACGTACAAACTTGTATCGGCGCAAAGATTTTACGCCACGCTACGCAGGTGCGGCGTCGAGTACGATATTACGAGGCAAGTGCTCGTACAGTTATCTGCTGATACATTATTAGCTCTTAGCTTCAACAAAGTGCTTAGCTATCATTTACATCTTGAAATTATGTGAGCCATAGTCAGAGTTTAATCACTGTCAGTATTCTGTAAAATATATATTTATTCTTACTTTGAACCACAGAGTTGAGTTCCGACATTCTACACCCAAAGTCTTAAACTGCGCTGAAACGAAAGTGTTTACACAGAGTGCCTCAAGACTAAGTCCTCTGCCTACCCTGCCAGCCAACATACAGAGGGCACTTGAGAACCATATACATAAATTTAATCACATAGTGCATATAGATAATAAAACTTATTTTAGAAATATGTTATAAAGCTCCGTTTACAAAACCGAAGGGTAACTTCGAGCATGGCAGTCAGAGTAGTAACGGATTCGTTAAACTGACTGCCAAACTATAAAGTGCACCGTGTTACTATACATACCACACATTGAATTGATTCAAGATCCTGATTATTATTAGTATTGACTTGGAGCAAATAAAAAATGGCGACTATATTATTGTACTTAGTGAAAAAATCATTTTTTAACTAAATGTGTATATGTTTACTATATGTTTGTTTAATGGAAGCAGTTTCATTATTTAGATAATAATTTAACTGTAAGTATGTACATATATCACATTTACTTTTTTTTTAGCTTCACGCTGTATCCCACACGAGGCAGGGTAGGCAGAGAGACCCCGGAAACCTAGTGTTAAGACACTCCGTTCCACTTTCCGCCGTATTTGAGGCATTGCGTGTTGAGTGGCGGAACTCAACGCCGCGCCATGCCTTATTACCAGAGCAAAGAAATAAAACATTAAATATTTAAATTGAAAATATTAAATATTTCATTTTCTCGACTGGGGATCGCATCCAGAACCTGTCGGTTACATTTACACGCTTGTGCCGCTGCGCCACGACAGGTATTTACTTTTTTCATTATATTAATTCACTCCTCTGTGCAAAGGTTGCTTGGAAGTGGTCGCTCATTTATCGACAAGGCCGCATTTTATACTTTTATAAATATTAAATTGAATAATAAAGAGGATACATAATAAGGAAGCCTCTCATGGCGCAGAGACTCTAGCGCGTGACTGTAAACGTGACAGGTTGTGGATACAATCCCCACTCGAAGAAATAATACAAATTAAATACGTTTATTCAAGATAAAAAATACAAAAAAACTATCTATAACGATAACTGCCAACTGTGCTGCGGTTATTAACTGAAAATTTACTGTTTTAATTTTTTAGCTCTAGTAACAAGGTAAAGTCGCCATTTGACACGCAATGCCTCAAATTTGGCAGAAAATGGGAAACGGAACAGCTTAACACCAAGTTCCCTAATTCCCTATGCTTGCCATGTGCGTTACTTTACCGTTATCTCTCAGTATAACACAAACTAGACTAAATAATACCCATCAACGAAATCCCAGATTTTACCTTCACGTTATAACGCAAACGCAATAAACGAACCATTCAAAATAACTGGATATGGCAAAAAAAATTATTTCAATTTTAACATTTTATTCAATCCTATAGCAAGCTAACCGCGGGACAAAATCAAAACCAATCTATTTCTAGCTTCCTAGTGTCATTCCCGTAAACGTAGCGGCATTCGTTCTCAGTTTAATTAAGAAACCCGCCTGCATAATTACTTCGTAAACTAATTTGCGACTTTGTGCAAATGTTGTGCTTTGTGCTTACATACCAAATACAGCTTTTGTTAATATCGTAGTGAAAGCTTAATTCTAGAATTCAAAGAGACTAGACAGTTTGCATATTATGTCTTATAATTTGGTAGATATTGTCTTTCTAATGAAGTTTGTAAGGATGAATGTTTGTTTAACTTTTTCACAAAAACTACTGGACGAATTCAGATAAAAATCGACAGTATTATAGATTATACATCAGAATAACACATAGAATTTTGTATATTTTAAATACACACTAATAAAACGTTTTTTAAACTTTTCCACAAATATTTATCTGCTACTTAAAGTAGGCTTATAAGTAGACATAATAACAATATAACACGCAAGATATAATATATGTGACTATTTTGTATAATAAAACAAAAAGTTTAAGACAGCGAAGCCACGTGAAGGTCACTAATGAGATGAGATGAGATGTTTTATTTAATATTTTATTTTAAATTGGATATTCTAAGCCGATTATGCAATTTTGACTTAAAATTTTAAGAAAAGATTTTTTTAGAAAAATGTGACGCTGTAGATTTTTAATGTTAAAACTTATATACAGTTTACAGGAAGGTTAGACAAAGTTAAATATATTGACTTTCGCGAATTTCAAGTAAAAAAATAAATATCAAAATATTTCTTATGCTAACAAAGTAGTCCTTCTCAGATGGAAAGGGCACTTACAGGTATGTATGTTATGCTATATATCTGTACTATCTAACTTCAAAAATACCGCCTGGTATTTTACTATTTTTTTTTTCTTCCAAAAAAAAAGAAACATTTTGCTGTTTGCACAATGTATAATAAATTGTTTAATCAAATTATATGCCAACTTTTAAAATAATTTAAGTTTTTATATATTATATATATAAAAGATAAATTTAAACTTAGCAATATTTTTAACACACTTTTACTACGTCGACTAGTAACTACGTAATAAAATCTAAGAAACTGAATTTGACCCACTTACAACATTGTATCTTCATGAAAGTTACAACATTGTAGCTTTAGGAAATCAAGACGTCCTTAGATACGCTTGGACGGATTCAAAGAGGCGCCGTTTCAAATCCCGCTACGTTCAAATTTGTATCCGTTTTCCTTAATAAGTAATAAACCTAATTTATTAACCTAATTTATTTAAAAACCTAATTTATTTAATATAAATATTAAAAAGATCTTTTAATATTTCTCAGTTCTGACAAGTTGTATCTGTGTATATAAATTTCTCACTATATACTTTTGTATAAATTTGCCTATACTTTGCTAAGGTAACAATTATTTTACCGTTACTTTAAATCTAAGCATTATCAAATAACATATTTTAATTAAAATATTTCGTTTTACAATACTGACATTCACAACCTAAAAAAGTGACGAAGCAAAATTGTAGCAACTAATTCGATAGCAGTGGGATTTACAAATTCAATCACGGACTATGTTAACTCTAGTAGAGCTAAAAATCAGCAAAAAAGCGTCCTAAACAAAGAAAAAACCGTCTATTTGCAAAACATAGAATATTTTGGTAAGTTTCTTTATTATCAGTCTCACGCTGTATCCCGTACATGGCCCTGACCAATGCCTTGAATACGGTGTGTCATAACACAACATTTTCAATTGTTTGTTCTCTGCCTCCTCTGCCATGTGCAGGATATAGTGTGAAGCTGAAAGTATGCAGAGGTAACCTAGATACCCCGTGCTAAGACACTCCGTTCTCATAGGAAACTTCCATTCCACACTTTCAACCGAATTACGGAGGCATTGCTTGTTAAGTGTTATTATGTCTCGTTGCCAAAGCAAGAAAATGAAACCATAAAATGACTGGCCTTAAGTATTACTTAAGATTATTATATGATGAGACTTACTATTGAAGTGGAGGTTTCAAAGGCCAATTTGTAATGTGCAGTAGCTTTTATCGTCGCTATAAAAATCAAATATTGCTTATTCGATACGGCAATTACAAACACTTTTGAACCGTCAAATTACATAGAAATAGAATGAGAATAAGAACTATCTGCACTGTCAGTCCTGCAGGTACTCGTAGCTTTCGCCGGCACGGTAGGCGGATCCACTAGGAAGAACCAGCAAAAAAACTCCACAAATGCTCTTTTGAGAATATAACTTTAATCCTGTGGGATTAAATGCTGCTGATACGCCCTCTAATCATTATAATAGTCTTGAATTGAATAATTAACTTTGCTCAAAAATATGTTTTTATATACTTTAAATTGTTGAAGTGGAAAGTCTAAAATCAGTTGTGGAATTTTATGATACATACGTGTACCATGT
Source organism: Eueides tales michaeli (assembly GCA_018249855.1). Classification (NCBI taxonomy): domain Eukaryota; kingdom Metazoa; phylum Arthropoda; class Insecta; order Lepidoptera; family Nymphalidae; genus Eueides; species Eueides tales. The sequence goes on along the minus strand of DWMZ01000535.1, from coordinate 14,579 downwards.
TTCATAAAACATTATTAACTTTTGCTTTACGATTACATACATATTTTATAACCGTCAAAATCAAATACTACACAAAAAACTAACCTCCTAACCGCCATGTTTTATGAATAGCGCGAATATTTAAAAATGTATCAAAAAATAGAAAAACAAGCTGTTATATTAGTCTCTTTATTGAGGCTTGCGCGAGGCATTCAGGTCACATATGTTCGTGAATGGCTCTCAAAAATAACAATTGCCATCTGACCTCTGCATTATTAAGCTGAATGAACTCGCTACTCTTTTATCGTAGCGCACCAAATTGGCCGAAGCCAGTTAGTTATTTTTTTAGTAAAAAGTCATATTAATAATATTTTTTTACGTGAGTGCTAGAATATCTTATGTTTTCATGGTGGATGACTGATTGATTGAATGATTGATGGTCTGTCGTGGTGTAAACGTGTGGCTGTTAACACGACAGGGTGTGGGTTCGATACCCACTCGAAAAAATAAAATATTTAATATTTTTATTTCTTCACACTTCATCAGGTTGAATTATATTATGTACATATAGATATATTATTTATATAATTGAATCATAAACTAAGGCGATAGGTTAATAGAACATATAACGGCCAACGAAGCCACTGAAAATAAATTTCTTCCATATTAACGCTACGAGCATAGACTGTAGAGCAACTTGGCATCATTGTGCAAATTGAAAGATACACTCAGAAAATGAATTAAACTTTGCAATTAAAACTTTAAACCAAGCTCCTTTCGCCTTTAAACGTTGCTATTACTCCATTTACTTACTATAATATATAGAAGTAGGCTGAAGAAACTTGGGAATCTAGTCAAGTCTTTTTTTAATTAATCATATTATATTGTATGGAATGTGTTTTACATCATACTTTAATAGGAGTTTATTAATACAATAGATAAAAATACCACGCTTATAATCCGTAGAGCATTGTTTTTTTTTGTACATGGCAGGGCAGAGGGTAGGTACTTGAGAATCCAGTGCTAAAACACTCCGTTTTCATTAAAATAGTGAAAATTAATTTCGCGTTTTGCCACATTACCAGAGCAAATGTTTTTTTTTCTGTTTTTTACTCAGCTTCACGCTGTATCCCAAATATGGCAACCCTGCCAGTGCAGATTGAACTCAGAACCTGTTGCATCTATAGTTGCACGCTTGTGTACACACATCACGACAGGCTTCTATTAGTTAATTAATATTAAAGAGTCAATAATGTTTAACATTACTTAAACTCTAAGAAACGCTGTCGTAGCTGCATATGACAATAAGTCATGCGTACTGTTACTGTTTTTTGCATATAGAAAACCATTGCTTCTCGGATCGATATCTATAAAATTTATAATTGTTATATAAAATATCATTAAATTAGCACTTTTTAATCCTCATATTGCGCATTTTTTATTTTTATCCAATACTTGTTACATAAGATTGAATAACGTTAATTAATTTTTCTTTTAAAAATATTGGTTCATCTGTGAAGTTGCTTCGCCAATTTAGTAATAGCTCTTATCTAGAAAAATGTAGTGCTTAGTCTGGGCGTTTAATCGAGACTAATAATATACTTAAAAATTATGTTTTCTCTTACAAAAATATTTTCGTATATCTATAGAGTATTATTAAGTACGTTAATTAATATATGATAATTAAATTATTATGTTTTAGATTATTACTTGAACTAAATTTAATTAATCATTAACAAAGTTAGTATCTTTGATTTTTGCAATTGTTACACATTTTAAATAAAACACTTTTAAACGGTTTAATCGCGTAAATTGAATTTTAAACATTTTTGGAAACCCGACCCGTAGTCACAGGTAGACTGACTACTGTAAAGTAACCACGGACTACTGTAAAGTGTTCGAAACGTCGGGTTTCCAAAAATGTTAAAAACTCAATATACGCGATTAATCCGTTTAAAAGTGTTTCATTTAAAAAAATAACAAAGTTCTTTATGTAGTACTAACAAACGGGCAGAAAGCCAACCAAACAAAATGTAAACGTAGTTTCTTTATTATTTTTATTCTTCTTTATTCTTTAAAAATACAATTCAAAATCATAAGATGTTTCTTGCGATATTTAGAAAAATATCGCATGAGTTTGAAAATACTAGTAGACGTACTACAATTTGCCAGAGATATAAAATATTGTATAAGTGAAATCCATTTCTATTGATCTCTTATATTTGCCAAGTGAAGAAGACAACTTACATCAGCCGGACAAAGAAAATATATTATTAATTGTCAAGATTTCCTTAATCAAGTAACCCTTCAGTGGAGCTTTTCATAAAGTTCATTTAAGTGTAAATAATCTCGAAGATGACATGATACTGAAAGCTCCACTCTCGTCTTATAATTTGGAATTGCGAAGGTAGGGAGTTCATAGCACTTATCCTAATATATATTTAAAATAGGCTGCTCATCAGTTTAAGCCATCTTGGACCTAATATGCCTGTAATTTAATTTGAATCTGCAGCACAAAAAGTCATTATCTATCATCTTGGCAAAGTGCGTAAGGTTCTTAAAGTGTTGTTCTGTACATAAAAAAGTATAGCTGAAAACAACCGTGTCAATAAAGTCTTTCTATTAAAGAAGTTGCACTCAAATAGGAGCTACGTTGCCACAGACAGACTAACAGACAGATCAATCTTATAACACCAATCTTTACGCGTCGGAGGTTAAGAACTGGTTGAAAATGTCAAAAAAATAATATATTAACATGTCACTATAAAAAGGAAACTTTATATAAAACTTGTTAATTTCTATAAGTACTTACGTAAACACAACTACTTTACCAAACAAATAATGGCCATTTTACCTGAGTATTTACTGTTAGATTTATTACCTAATAAATGTATAAATACTAGCAAAATAATTTCCTTCTTAAATAAAACAACAAATAAGACTGTAACAAAGCCCGAATCAACATTTGTTGATTTTCGGTCATTGTTATTTTCTGTGAATAGTGTAATTAATCTGACAGGTGACGTGATACTGACGACTCCACCCCCAGCTGGTTACTGTAGTAGAAATCAAATGCCACAAAGTGCAGCATAGTAGACGCGGTCTAACTTTTAATTACAAAGTAGTATACTATTTAAAGTATAACAAATTTTGTTTAAATTGATGTGGTTATATAAACAAAATTAGAAATTGTTTGTGAATAGTTATTGAAAATATAAATAAATTATGTTAATAAATAGTATATATTTGAATAAAAACTCTTCTTATATCGGGCGTTTGAAACTGTCGTGGTGAAAGAGCATAAGCTTGTAGTGGTGAAGCCACGACAATTGTACGTTCGATTCTCACTTGTTGCAGTGAAAAAAAGTAAGGATTTTCAATTTTTTGTACTGGTAATGAGGCAAAATACGTCATTGATTGATACGCCATCAATCAACACACAACGCCTCGATTCGGCAGAAGCAAGGTGTCTTAGACATAGGTTCATTCTGCTTACCGTGCTCTAAATAATAGCTGCTATAAATGTTATAGCTTTCATTGTTTTTTATATTTAATGTTAGTGTTTTTAAACATATCTTTCTCCTTGTTTACACTATGTTATATGTAAGTTCTCAATTTGACCTTCGCTTTTTTTAGACGTTGCGGGTTTCTTCAGTTGTCTAACTAAGTAACCTTTACTATACCATGAATTATGGAAATCGAACCTACAATCATCTAATTTAATCAGACATTAAGACATTAAGACGTAAATAACCAAATATTAATGTTTTATTCATTTTGATATTAAAACATTCTCACGTCATTTATTAAAAAGCCTATAATGAGGGTTGTTTTTCATCGTGTTTTAGTGGCTAGGAGCAGCCTCAGCAGTCCAGAGGGACGTTCATTATTCTGTAAACAAAATTAAAGAAATGCTTTATCATTCTAAATATAAAGGAAGTATTTATTATTTTAGATAATTGAGTTTTATTTAAAATGTGTAACAATCGCGAAAATCAAAGATACTATAAAGTATTTATTAGTTTTTTTTTTATTACTTAGATGGACGCTGTATAGGTATAATAAGATACTTCCGTTCCCCACTTTCTGAAGAACTGTTAAGGCATTTCGTAATGAATTGTAGAACTCAACTCCACACTTTGCGTCTTTACCGGAGCTAGGTAATGAGAATATTAAATATTTCATTATCTCAAGTGAGGATCAAACCTACAATATATCGAGCTTACATCATTACAAAATAAAAAATATTATGTCGCAGTAGTTGCACAGTACTATAGTTTAGTTCAGACCGTCGCAATATTGTAAATCGTAGATTCTAAAGTACAAGGAATTAATTTATTTTTCCCGCGAGTCTTAGTTGCGCTAATTGTGTGTGTTTATAGAAAACTGAAACTTGCAAAAGGCTATACTTATAGTAGGTATAATCCTTTTTTACTTTATCATCTTACATTTTATGAAATGTGCTTTTTTCAAACTCTAATAGGAGTTTATTCATCCAGTATTTAATAGATACCACACGCTGTATCCCGCACATATCAGGACGAAATATACTTGAGAACATAGTACTGAAATGCTCCCTGCTCCTTTATAGTATCTTTCTGCCTCATTATGACAGCAACTAAATAAAAATATTAAATATTTTATTTCCTCGAGTGGGATTCGAATCCACTACCTGTCTTATCTACGTTGTCGCACGTTTGTGGTCACACACCACGACAGGCTTCTATTAGTTATTAAACATTTAATTTTATTTATCATTAATTAAACTGTAATAAACGTTGTCGTACTCGTAACTGCATATGACAATAAATCACACATACTGTGAATATTTTTAAAATAAAGAAAACAATTGCTTCTCGGGTCAACATTTACTAAAATTTTAATTGTTATATAAAAAATTACAATATTGTCAATTTTTTTTTTTTGCGTATTTTTTATTTTGCTTAATTTTAAATTTTTATTTTATACCTGTTACAGAAGATTGAATCATATTCATTAATTTTTCTTTAAAAGATATTGGTTTATTCGTAAAGTTGCTTTACCAATTTAGTAATAAGGTGTTTGTTAGTCTGAGCATTTAATCTAAACTAAAATTATCTGTAAAAATTGTATATTCTCTTACAAAATTAGTTTCTTAAATCTAGAAAGTGTTATTAAATTTGTAAATTAAGCGTATTTATTTAGTTTTCGATCATTGATTTTAGTCATTCTTCTTCTTTGAAGCTTCTTGTACGTAATGCGAACAAATGGACAGACAAACAATCGAAATATAATAATATGTTTAATATTTGCCTAAAAATTTTGCTATATTGGGGAATGGAAGTGTCTTAATGAGAACAGAATGATTTAACTAGGTCCCCCAGTTCCGTCTGCCTACTTTTGTTGTGTGCAAAATACAGCTTTAATTTTAAAAAAAGCTTACTCAGCATTATATAAAAGACGCATGATTGAGAAACTGACTTCCTAATTATATTGAAGCTATAGTTAAATAAATGCTATCTGCACATAAAACGTTGGAGCCGAAGTTTTTAGTAATATAGTACTCTGAAACTAGGCTACTCTTCGACGGATCAAATATTTTGGAGTACAATGGAGTTATAGCAACGTTTAAAGGCGAAAGGAGCTTGGTTCAAAGTTTTAATTGCAAAGTTTAATTCATTTTCTGAGTGTATCTTTCAATTTGCACAATGATGCCAAGTTGCTCTACAGTCTATGCTAGTAGCGTTAATATGGAAGAAATTTGTTTTCCGTGGCTTCGTATACCGTTTTATGTTCTATAAACCTATGGCTTTAGTTTATGACTTTTGTTTATAGGTAAACAGAATTTTAATTTTATTTCATAAATAAAAACAAATATTAACTTAAAATATTTTGCAATGAAACTGGTCTTACTATTTTATTCAAACCTTTAACTATACATTCACCCAATAAAGTTATCATAAAATCTGTATCTATACTGTTCTACTTCCTACTAATATTATTATTGTAAAAGTTTGTGATTTGTGATTTCCTTTGTTTTATTTTTGATTTTAGATTTGTGTTTTATGCGACCAATGAACTGATTTAGATGAATCTTTGCAATAATATAAAGTATATTTATATAAAGCCTTTGTGTTTTACAAAATACCCCAGTCAACAATTTATGTAAACATTTTGTATAATTCGGCTATGACAGAACATAAGCAAGCGAAGCCGCATATAGATGATTTTAAACACGACTGATTGTGGGTAATGGCATATTTAATGTTTTCAATTTAAATATTTAATGTTTTTATTTCTACGCTCTGGTAACAAGACAAAGCACGGCGTGGAGTTAACACACAATGCCTAAAATTCGGTAGAAAATAGGAAATGGAACGGAGTGTCTCAACACTAAGTTCCCAAGTTCTCTCTGTCTACGCTGCCTTTTGCGTGAAGCTGAGTGAGTGAGTTCCATTATACGCTAATAATACATGACGTTAGGACTATCGATGTAACTCATTATATCTATGGTAAATAAAACGTCGGGCACATAGAATGTATCTAAGCACTTAACAATTTTATGTAACTACAAAGATGAAATAAAAGGTAGAAGCTACTATTTTCATGAAATTGAAAATCGAAGTTTTATAATAGGCAAGGCGTACCGAAGCAAACGGCAAAATGTGCTGTCTATAGCAAACGCTCGTGAATATTCTATAATAGTACATGATTGTTCTGAAAGAGTGGGATTTTTTTGGTACTTTGTGCTATTAGAGAACCTTTGTGTTCTTTTTTAAAGAAGCGATACGTGTTTTGAAATATCGTCGTTCTATATAATTGACAATATATTTGAGTCTTAATTTTTGTTATCGTTACCTTCGATTGTCCAAGAAAGGTAAAATAAAGTGGTTACCAACTATATGAACATATCCACCTATTTTATATACTACAAATCTATGCACATGCATATTAGCACATTCTTTTAGCTTCACGCTGGATCCTGCACAAGGCAGAGATAATTTGTTCCTGTTAAGACACTTCCTTCCCCACCTTCCGCCTAATTTTATGCATTGCGTGTTAATTAACGAAACTCAACACTGCGCTGTGAACTATTACTGGATTGAAGAAATAAATCTATTTAATATTTTATTTGTTCGAGTGGTAATCGAACCCACAACCTTTCACCTTATAGCCACACACTTGTACTGCACAACTGCACCACAACAGAGCTCTATTCAATTAACCACCTTGGAAACTTAGATATTCTAGCATAAAAATATTATTAATATGACTTTTTATTATTAAAAAAAATAAATAGCTTCGGCCAATTTGGTGCGCTACGATAAAAGAGTTGCGAGTTTATTCAGCTTAATAATACAGAGGTCAGATGGCAATTGTTATTTTTGAGAGCCATTCACGAACATATGTGACCTGAATGCCTCGCACAAGTCTCAACAAAGAGACTAATATAATACCTTGTTTTTCTATTTTTTGATACGTTTTTAAATAATCCCGCTATTTATAAAACATGGCGGTTAGATGGTTAGTTTTTTGGGTAGCATTTGATTTTCACGGTTAAAAAATATGTTTGTAACCGTAAAAGTTAAAAATTAAAACAAAAAATAAAAGTACAAACTGATCACTCTTAGTTTTCACCTTTAAAAAGTTAATAAATCTTTTATGGGACATAGTACATATATGTATAATATAATTCTAGAGGTGGAATCGATTCCAACTTAAAATAGGATCACCCTGGTACTGATGGTGTTGTAAGGGACACGTTCCGACAAATTTCAAATTCAAATTTAAATAATTTTATTCAAAATAAGAAGTTACAAGCTTCATTTTTTGAACGTCAAAAACTTTACCACCAGTTCACTAAAGCTACTGCCTCGGACCTGAAAATAAACCAGCGAAAGAAACTCAGCGGGACATGTCTCTTTTTTTTAACCAAAATTTTACATCATGATGTCTGATGTATTACCCGATTTAAATATAGGTACGATTTTAATAAATTTCATTAGGTCACGAAACATACTATAGTCTATACAATTATTAAATATATCCGTAGGGTGAGAAGCAACAGTGTCTATTACATAACTAATCAACTTAACAGAGATACCTCATAGATCTGATGTTTTCTTGATATCTATGGTCTTGAATGTTTTAACAATGTCTCTATAGTTGACTGAATTGAACTTAAAGTCTATATTACATTTGTAGACGCACTCCTTCAGCAACGATTCAGCGACAGTTGTGGAAGCTATAAGTGTTTTGGTTGTGGAAACTGGAAAATCAGTAAAAAATTTTTCAAAAACACAAGCAACTTCTTGATCGCAGCTTGTTTCACTATCGTCAATTTTTAATTTAAATTCATATTTGCAATTCTTTGTATTTCCAGTTCCACAATTCATTATATTCCATGTCATTTTAATTTTGTCAGAGGATTTTTTTATTTTGTTTCTCATATGTAATTATTTTGCCATGGAACATACTTTTTTAAACAATTTGGAATAGTTCACTATAAAGTTTGTATAACCTTTGTCTACTCTTATGAATTCCCACAGTCGCCCAATCATTAAATGATAAGAAACTCCTGGATTTTACTATTTTAAAACTAAATACAGCATTAAACTCATTTTTAATAACAATAAAAACAATCCCATATAATAAGTTGGGTTTATTAGTACACAATAAGTATTAGAGTTTTGCTTTTTAGATTGTATTTCTTCTAAACTTTTCTATACGACCAGTTGTCATCGGTACACAATCAATTTTGTTTTTTTTTTCAAATTTTATTTTTACCAAACACAAAGTTTGACAAGACACATTGTCATTGTCAGCAATGGTATCACGCATGGGCAGGCTCGACCGGATTATTACCACCCGCGGCATTTAAAATCGGCATCAAGTAGTGGCTTTAGCCATTGCGTTTTGCATTGTGTAATGCCGGGTCCCGGTGCTCACCCACCTTAAAGACCACCAACACATTTGCAGCTCCTCTGGTATTACACGGGGTCATTGGCGGTTATCACTAACCATCGGATGAACCGTACGCTCGATGCCTTGTTTTTTCTATTAAAAAAACTGATTTTATACTTGCTACCCTGCGCTTTACGAGATTAAGCGTGAAGCTGAAAAAAATACACTAACCAAAATGTTCAATATTTTGCAAAGAGACGGCTTTTTCTTTGCTTAGGACGCTTTTTTGCTGATTTTTAGCTCTATGAGAGTTAACATAGTCCGTGATTGAATTTGTAAATCCCACTGCTATCGAATTACTCGTTACGATTTTGCATCCTCACTTTTTTGGTTGTGAATGTAAATATTGAGAAGCGAGAAATTTTAATTTAAATTCGTTTTTTAATAATGTTTAGATTTACAGTAGCAAACCCAATGTACATAAAATAAGTGTATGTAAATTTATCGATAAAAAAAATGTAAATAAGTAAAAAATATTTAAAAACCAAAATTAGACTTTTTCTATAATATAAGTTAAAAAAGAACATTTCGTTTCGTCGTTCACTAATAAATTATGTGAGCCTAAGTTTGAGTTGTTTACTGGTAACACCTGTTTGACTATTCCGTATCCATTATTAAACTTGCTCAGGTGATAACATGTTATAATATCACCTAAGCTACGTATAACTTAGTTTCATGCAGCTACAATATTATAAGTGGGTCAAATTCAGTTTCTTAGATTTCATTACAAAGTTACAAATCAAAATATTGCTACTCTTATATTTATCTTTTATAGGAAAACTTAAATTATTTAAAATATTTGCATATAATTTGATTTAATAATTTATTATACAACAATAATGTAAATCGCAAAATGATTTTTTTTTATTAGTGAAAGAAACATAAGATAATAAAATACCAGGCAGTAAATAATAATATGTGTAAAAAGAGATTTTATTGCTAAATAGGCATTTTTCCAGATAACCCTTAAGTTAGAAATATACACGAAATATGTCACTTGACATACAGACCACACCATTCTACTCACTGAATATCATTGTAAAATACTTTTTCTATCTGAAAAGGACGTTGTACCATAACAAACATTTTGGTATTTACACTTTTATATTGTGAGTCGCGAAAGTCAATATTTAACTTTGTAACTAACCTAACCTTACCTTCCCGGAGTAACAGTATAAGTTTTAATATTAAAAATCTGCAGCTTCACATTTTCTGAGTTAAATTTAAAGTCAAAACGGCATAATCGGCTTACAATACATCATTCGATACAAAATAATAAATGAAACCATTATCTTTATATATTTTATTAGTGACCCACTCATGGCTTCGCTCCCTTAGACTTTTTACTTCATTATACAAAATGTTCACATAAATGATAGCTTATATGTTATGTTGTTATTATGTCTAGTTATAAGCCTAATTTAAGTAGCTGATAAATATTTATGGTAATGTATAAAAAAAGTACGGACGTGTCAATAGTATGTATATAAAATATACAAAAATCAATGTGTTATTTTGATGTATAACTTATGATACTGTAGAGTTCTATCTGAATTTATCCAGTAGTTGTTGCGTAAAAGTTAAACAAACATTCATCCTTACAAACTTCATTAGAAAGACAATATCTACCAAATTATAAGACATAACATGCAAACTGTCCAGTCTCCCTGAATTCTAGAATTAGCTTTCACTACGATATTAACAAAAGCTGTATTTGGTGTGTAAGCACAAAGCACAACACTTGCACAAAGTCGCAAATTAGTTTACGAAGTAATTATGCAGGCGGGTTTCTTAATTAAACTAAAAAAAAATAATAAAATAAAAATAAAAATGTATTTATTTACAACAATTGAAGGTTACCAAAAATATAATAATGCCGTTTCATTACATTAGACAAACAGACTAATCTTTCAAAATTTACTATTCTTGTACTCTAAAACATTTAATCTAATCTACTTAATAGTGCTATCTTAAATGTATTACACAATAGGTTCTGATACTGTTCCCCAAACTAAGCCAATGCTTGTATTTTGGGAGGCAGTGCTCAGTCGCGAGATGTTACATTATAAAAGTTAAGATGGCGATATTAGCGAGTGAATGACGCTGCTAGTTATCCAGTTTTTAAATTATTACCTAAGTCTTAAAGCGCGTGCCCGTGTATCTGGTTAGCTGTGTGTGTATGTATGTATGTAAGTGTGTGTGAGTGTGTTTTTGTGTGTGTGAGTGTGTTTTTGTGTGTGTTTGTGTGTGTGTGTGTGTGTGTGTGTATGTGTGTGTGTGTGTATGTGTGTGTTGCGAGGGTGTGCTTGTTTGTATAAGTGTAATTGTGTGCGAATTATTTGGCGTACACCAGCAGGTTTTCGGTATTGTCGTAGTCTAACTCCTGGAGCCAGTTACGTAATATTGGTTTTATTTGATGACAACTAAGGTGGACAATATTCAAATCTTTGTTAGCCAAATTGTATAATTTGGTGGATGAGCTGAGGAATTGTTTTCTAGCGAAGATAGTTTTACATGGTACAGTGGGGCAAACTGACCTTTTGCTGCGTTTGTTGGGGTCAGGGGGACGTACGGTTTTATGTTTTGTCAATTCAGGCTGAGTTATTCCGTTCATCTACAATCTTGAAATTATTACAAAGTTTTTAATGGATTAGTCCAACTAGCACTAGACCAATAAGTAATTAATTAAATATAGCTTCATATTGTATATCACATATAGAAATGTAGGAGAAAATGTGAGATTTGAATTCACGATCATTGCGTTGACAAAAAAACGCTGCTCCACTGGACCACGACACACTAAATGTGACCTGTTTGATGAGCAATATACAAGTTATGTCACTTTATACCAACCATCAGTTACATATCGGACAAACATCAAATGTTAGCTGTAATGAAATCTCAGAACTCCACAGGAAGATCGCAAGTGTCCGGTATTTAGAGTACTTCCGCTTGGATCGCATTCCTGTCACGTCACACCCCTCTTGAAATGTACAGATATATCTACCAGTATGACTGTAACGGATCACTATGGTATGCAATCTTTATAGTGATTTGGAATTGACAAGAAATTAATTTATAATTGTGATATCATAGTGGTTTAATTAGCAAAGTATTGATTGATTTCACGCCGTATCTAGCACGAGGCAGGGTAGGCAGAGGGAACCCGGGAACCTAGTGTTAAGACACTCTGTTCAACTTCCGTTCTCCACTTTCCGCTGGATTTTGACGCATTGCTTGTTATGTGGCGGATCTTAACGCCGTGCTTTGCCTCATTACCAGAGCGAAGAAATGCAACATTAAATATTTAAATAGAAAATATTAAATATTTCATTTCCTCGACTGAGGATCGAACTCAGAACCTGTCGGTTACAGTCACACGCTTGTGCCGCTGCACCAGGATAGGCCTCAATTACTATTTAAGGTTATATATTAATATTAAACTTGTTTACATTTATCCCGCTCTGGATACAAGCGGTGTAGCGTTGAATTCCGCCCGTTAATCGCAATACCTCAAAAAATTGGTCAAAATATATGTATGTACAAAATTATATTATTCATGTTTGAACATCAAATAATTTACCATCGTAAGGTATTAATTTAATTAAAATATGGTATTTCAACAATTTCTGTGGTACTAAATCTCAGAAATTAATATCTGAGCAGAAATGGCGAAATAAACTCAGCAGGATTTTTTATCATATAGCAAAACAAAATACAATTTTGTTAATTTCAGGAATAAACGAACCGGGGACTTTAATTAATATATGTAGATATTTTTAGATACCAAGCTTGACAACAAAAATGAATTGGAATATGTATCTCGTGCTAACCTGCCCGTAATATAATAAATAATAAAGTTTTAATAAAATTGTATTGTAATGGACATTTTCAAAGTAAATGTAATTTACAAACCCTTAGATAAATAATAGCTGTACACAAAACAACGAGGCCCGTAGTGGCGCAAGAGCACAATAGTATCTACGACTGTCAACGCGGCTGACGCGGTTGCGGCTTCGATTTTCACTTGAGAAAATAAAATATTTAATATTTTAGTTTCTTTCCTCTGGTCACAAGGCAAAGTGCGCCGTTAAGATGCGCATCTCGACATTCACTACATCAAATTCGGCGGCATGTAGGGATTGCCATAAGGGAAGTGTTCTAATGGGAACGGATTATCCAAACACTAGTTTCCCAGGTTCCCTTTGTCTACTTTACTACGTTCGGAACACAAGATGAAGCTAAAAAAAAATAACAAGTAAAACTATGTCATAAGATATACTGTTGAACAAAAATCTATCTTCATATAAAATCAGTACGAAAACAAACGTGAGAGCTTCCATACAATTTAGCACGACACGAGGAAAGTGCAAGAAAAACCCGACAGTCGCTGTCGCTGAGTAAATCGAGTCAGGTGGAAAAGGTCGGCTGTACAATGTAAGCCTGCTCGTACTTTACAGCGGAAAGCGATTTAATCATAATATTTTTAGCTTCACAATGTATTTCGTGCTTATAGCTGAGTACTTATCCCAGCAGGTAGGTAGGCTTTATCCTAGTTTTTAAATTAAGATACTCTGTTCCCGGTTATATATATTGTCATCCAATTTTTATATAGGCATTGCGTGTTGAGCAACGGAAATCAACGCTTCTTTACCAAGAAAATGCTCTTATTGAGCATGGAAATAAAAATAATTTGTATATTCCTTGGAAAAATATAATAGGTGTAATAAGGTGTTAGGTACATATTTAGGAAGTATTCAAGTATTATCACTAAAGCAAAAATGAGTGGTAAAAAGGAGGCAAAAGGAAACGTTAATCGACCTTGGACAAAAATGATGATATTGGAGAAAGTAGTAACGTAAAACGCAAGTTATAAAAAATAAGCAAGGAAAGTTTATATAAAAAAGACGAGGCGAAAGAGATTTGGCACTCCGTTCTCTCTGGTTTTTCTCTAGGGATAAAGCGTGAGCGTTAAAAACACAGTATTTTTACTACTACAAATAATTTCGCACTATAGCCACACCGTAAATAAACTCAAGACATGTCCTTCAGACATTAAGCGATGGGGTGGAGAGGACATGCCAGGGCCGGATTGCGATGACAAATTACTATATAAATTACCACCATATTTGTTACGAACGTGACTATTTCGACACTAGAAAAGATTTTTTTGCTGCCTCAGGTGAAACTTCTAAGGACAAAGTTATTATTTTAGTTATATTTTCTGAAAAAATATATTGTTATTTGCAATACACGTTTACTTTTCTATGTTGCTATATATTAAATGTTTATTTAAAAAAATATACAAAGATTTTTTTTTTATTTAAAGTAAATTTTCAATAATATTTCTTCGTAATATGAATTAATCAATATATACTATGTAATTATTAAAATAAAAAAAAAACATATAAGTGACATTTACATATTTACTTAGTCAGAACCTTACTTGTAACTAAATCACAATACAATATATAACTAAAATGTTCTCGAACCAATCATAACTTATCAATAACTCAATACAACAACACGTAATTTCCACAAAGTTGGCAAAACGCAAAGAAAACATAGCCATTAGTCAACTTATAATTACAGTACGTCCCGCTTGGGACATATGGCGTGACATCGGGAATTCGCCGCGCGCTGAGAAAGGTAATTAC
>DWMZ01000534.1:0-21720 GCA_018249855.1 Eueides tales michaeli | reverse complement strand
GCTTTATGACCCCCACGGGGCGATGACAGGCGGATGGACGACGGGAGACGGGCGACGTGCAGGTGCTAATGCACTGATACGTGCATAATGTAATGCTCTAAGCCAGAACGTAATCTAAGCTTAAATCTTTATCTCTTTAATCTGGGCTGAAAATTTTTATTTTAGGCATTTTCAAAATAAGTTCCTTTTGTTTCAGTTTTGCATTGTATTTCTCTCAGGACGGTAGGCCGAGAGAGCTTAGGAATCTAGTGTTAAAACACTATGTTCTCATTACGCTTCTGTTCCTCACTACTTGCTGAAGTATTGAGTGGCGCAACTTAACTCCGCACTTAACAATGCCTGGTTACTAGAATGAGGCGAGCGAGCAAACTAAGAATATTTTATTTCCTCGAATGGATATCGACCCCCCAGTGATCAAATATTACGTATAATTTGTACATATACAAATGTCATAATGGACATATGTAAATAACTATGTTTACAAAGTGACTCTATCATGTCAGTTAGCTGGTTAATATGGATAGTTATAAACATAAAGGCCGCCTCTAATGCAACGCGGTTCCCTTATGAATGCTCATGCATTATGTAGCATGTTACCTGTACACTGTACGTACACGGTACAGTTGTACTCATACCTGTACCTGTCTGCTCATATACCTACGAGTGACTCCAAACTGGACGGATTTTAATATAACTTTACTATTTAGCAATTCAAAAGGTTCATTATTCGTATAAATGTCTCTTCCCTGGCACTAATTGGGTGATGAAATGTAATTCAAAATGTTGAGACGTCGCAGCAGCATCTGACTGTAAGCGTAATGGTTTTTGGTTTGATTCTTATTCGAAAAATTCAATTTTTTTCATTTTTTTTACTCTTCTCAACACGTAACGTCTCATTTTGAAGAGTAGTGGCGAACGGAAATATCTTTATGGAAACTTACTTATTCCGGTTTAGAATAAGATCACTCTGGTACTGATGGTGTCGTAAGAGGTGACTAAAATAAGCGGGGGAGAGTCACGTTGTCAGCAATGGAAACGCGCATGGGGAGACTCGATCGGATGATTACCACCCTCGACATTTAAAACCGGCATTAAGTAGTGGCTTTGGCCACTGCGTTTCGCATTGGGTAATGCCAGACCCCGGTGCCCATCCACCTTAAAGGCTGGCAACGCACCTATAGCTCCCCTGATGCCACACGGGGCCGTGGGCGGCGGTGATCACTTACTATCAGGTGACCCGTACCCTCGCTCGTTTGCCTTTTCTATAAAAAAAACAAAATATTTTAATACTAGGTTCATGATCCAGTGTTAAGCAACGAAAGTATTCTCGCTAGTTTTGTCACTCATCATGCACGAAAATTGTTTTCTAAATTTTAGTATAATAACTCGACATGGTAAATTTGACGCAAAAACTTTTAATAAGAAACCAGCGCATAAGTTATTACAGCATATAAATAATAAACGGACTTTGATAACTCGTACAAAAGATGCGAAACTTTATAATTTCAAAACAAGTAACAAATATAAAAGCTTGTGCTTTATAATTACGGCTCATAAACAAGTATTCAGGGAAGCTGAGCTTTTGCTTGTGGAAGTTTCGGGTAGCGAATTTAAGTCTTAAGGGAAGATGAGTGGCGTATGGGTTAGTGGCTTTCTGTATAAACCGGGCTTTACAACTGGAAATATTGCTGCACGTGTGAGTGTGGCTCGAAATTTACGTTTACATTCTACTTTTATTAGCCAGCAAATGCACTTGGCGTCACTTTAGTCAGTAATTTTGTAAAAAATAATTAAGAAAAATTGGTCAAGTGTGAGTCGTCCTCACTCATCATTCCGTATTAATTTTATGATTGTAAATATTATAAGCGTTAACCAACCTGATATAAGTTTACGGACGCACTTATGCACTCATTTTATAAGAAATAAACTACAACTTTAAATTAATGATAATTTCTTTATACTTTCGTTGCTCCGGTTTCGTCTGGTTTTATTACGTGACGAGTTTATAGAAAATGCAGCAAAAATAATGCACAAACGTATCGCACAAATAAAGGGTTTATTTTTTCTACACTCCGCAATCCTCACAAACGGATAACAAAATGATCCTATGAGAATAATTTTTTTTATTTTTCAAAAAACAGAATCCTAAAAATACAAGTCAAGGATATTAGAGTAAACTAAACTGAACTTAACTTCTCAGTGGGCTTAAATCCACCATGATAACCTTTATCTATCTGTATTCTTTTAAATAATATTGATTATTGCAAATCCCCTTATTATCTTTAAAGAATAATTAAAGAACTCCATCTAAAAGTAATGAATTAAGCAAAATTTAAAAACTTATAACAGCGGAAGGTGAAACTTTTGATAATATACATTGCAGTTACATGCCAGGAACTTTGCTAATTAGTTTAGTTAAATTTAATCCGCTCCGGACCTGAGGAAAGAAAGAGAGAGAGCTATGGATGTAGAGTAAGAGTGAATGACACAGAAATAAAATAACGTAGATAATACGTTTAACTAAAAAGATACATAAAAGACGCGGATCATTGGTATTGGTATTATTTTGGCAGCGGTAACCTAGTATAAAAACACTCCTTTCTCTACTTCTCACTCAATTTTTGAATTATTACGTATTGTATGGTGGAGCTTAACGCCGCGTGTTTGTACTAGGACTTAGAAATGTAAATAATATTCTCTCAAAACAAGATATGATTCCTGCCTCCTTCCTGCCTCTCTATGCCACGTTCTTTACCTTCGAAGTTAAATAATTTTAATATTAAGTCAAAACATCTTTTACAATAAACTTTAAATGGATAAAATAAAAATATAAATAAGTTTTACCTTTTTTTCATTATTCATAAGCTTAAACTTTGTTAATTAACTTTTATGAATAATGTTGTTTAATTTTTATGAGCAACAATTTTATTTTAATAGCCGCTATAAAATGTACATGGCCGCTATAAAAAAACTAGATTATAGAACAAATTTTAATGATTTATCTTCACACGGTATACCGCATACATTAATTGCGTATTGAGTGACGGAACATAACGCCATGTTGTCGCAGGGAGGATATCTAAACGTTTTAAAAACTCTCGCCTCTAGTCGTCTGTTACTCGCTAGCAGACATTGAGACAGAGTAAGACCGGCGATACGCGTCTTAGAACGCTAAAATGTTTCTTGTAGGTATTTATCAGACCCCCCTAAATTAGCACCAATAGAGGATATGTGAAGATTTCACGAAAACGGGAAAATAGCTACTCTAACTACAAACAAATCTGTAGTCGGTCTTATATCTTTATCGATTTTGTAACGATTTTCACAAAATTTAGTTTTCAGGGTAATGGAAATTGGGTGATCATAGAATAAAAAAAACCTTGGTTAGAGTCTCTGCAGTCTCTGATTTACAGTCTTACTATTTTTTTTCTTTAAATTAGATCAAAGCTCTGTCATTCGGTTACGTATATTAAACATACGTATAATGAACAACGTATATTAGCGCCAGGTTGATCGTTAAGACGGACAGAAAAATGTTTAGCACTAGTAATTCCTAAAGTTGACATAACAGATTATTTTCTATTTAAATAGGCTGTAAATATATTCATATATCTTAATGCTACTTATTCTTTATTTGTATACGTAACTAAAACAAATAAATTAAAATAATACTATATTTCTACAACGTACACAACTCCCACTCTCCGATTAAATTCAAAATACAAAGATGTATTTTTAAAATAAAACACTGTACAAACTTTATTGAGGTAAAAGCCGCGTTCAGCGTCAACGCGCGCAGTCACACGCAGCGATGGCGGCCGTTATTTTTGACATGTTCATTTGTAATTTTATTTACGCATTCTTTTTATCAGCGTTTCGAGTGACTATAAATGTAAACGCGACGGGTTGTGGTTTCAATCCTCACTCGAGGAAATGAAATATTTCATAGATTCATTTCTTCGGCGAAGCTCGGCGTTGAGTTCATCCGTTCAACACGCAGTGCCTCAAAATTCGACGAAAACTGGAGAATGAAAGGAGAATCTTAACAGTAGGTTTCCAAGTTTCCTCTTTCTACCCTGTCATTACAGGGATACTGCATAAAGGTGATTGTTGTAGACGTAAACCTGAAAAAAAGCTTACTGTGTCACATATGGAGTCGTAGGTAAAGTGACAATCTACAGTCATAACACTCCTCACTTGAGGAAATGAAATGGAATATTCCTTTCATAGCGTGATAGTCCGTCGTGACTGTCTCTACGCCGAATTTGACTGTAAACGAGACAATTGTATATTAATTACTTTCCTTTTCTTAAATCAGGAGCTAGATTCTATCACTCAACAGGCAATATCTAGAAAATGTTATGGAAAGTTGGAAATAGAGTATCTTAAAATTACATTCCCGTTTTTTTTTGCGGGCATTTTTCATACTGAAGTATGAAGCTAAACAAAATATAAATTTGAATCTGTGTCATTAAATCAAAATTTTTTGACATAATGTTATAACTATTTACTCTAATTATGCTTTTAAATGATGTATATAAAATAAAAGCGCCGTAGATTTTAATTGGGGACTTGTTTGAAAAAACGCGATGGTTGTTCATTTAATTAACAATAAGGAGGCTGACACTTGAAAGAGTATTAGCGTCACTAAACATTATTATAAGATATTATATTAAAATGTTATTTTTATAAAAATATGGGCAATGTTTTATGGTTGGTATTAAATTCAGTATGGGAGTCCCACAGGGGTCTATTCTTGGTCCTTTTCTTTTAATATATATAAACGACCTACCATATTTAGTTGAAAAGAGCCATGAGTGTTGTTTGCGGATGATACATCTTTAATTTTTAAAATGAAAAGAAGACAAAAATTATATGACGATCTAAACAATGCTCTCCTAAAAGTAGTACATTAGTTTAGTGCTAATAATTTACTTTTGAATAGTATAAAAACTAAATGTGTTATATTGCGAACACCCAACACGAAAACTGTGAAAGCCGATGTACTTTTGAATGATGAAGCCGTGGATCCTGTTGATTCTACGGTATTTCTCGGTATCACCATTGACTCTAAATTACAGTGGGGATCTCATATTGATGGATTGGCGAATAGACTTAGCTCAGCAGCTTTCGCGGTCAAAAAATCAGAATATTAACAGACGTGGAAACGGCTCGCCTCATTTATTTTAGCTACTTTCATAGTATTATGTCCTACGGCATTTTACTTTGGGGTAATGCAGCCCGTATTAATTCATCATTTTGTATTAATTCATCATTTTGTCTTGCAGAAGCGAGCTATTCGTGCAATCTATAAATTAGGCCCTAAAGATTCTTTAAGGGCAAAATAATGACCGTTGCATCGCAATACTTTTTTGAAAATATTATGTATGTTAAGAAAAATATTAATGAGTTTAGCAGAATCGGGGATATACATAATATTAATACTAGAAATAAGTTTAATCTTAGTGCACCTATAACTCGATTGCACCGCGTTCGTAATTTTTTCATGGGACATGGTGTATGCTTTTACAATAGGATCCCAGAAAACGTCTCAGAATTTTCTATTTCACAATTTTAAAAAGACGTTTGTATGTTAAAGGTTATTACCAAATTAACGACTTTATAAATGATAACATGCCTTGAGAATGAAATGCTCTCTCCAGGCTATTTCAAATGTATCATTGTCAATAATAATAACACGATGTAAAAAAAAGAGACACATAGGTCCTAGGCAGTAACTTTAGTGAACTGGTGGTAAATTTTTTGACGTTCAAAAAACGAAGCTTGTAACTTCTTATTTTGAATAAAAATATTTGAATTTAAAAGAATCAAATGTACCAAGGAGTTCATATAAAATACAATTTTGTGGCAATTTGAAATTTAAGATCACAAATTTCAATATCAAGCTTGACATCTTTTATTTGAGTAAATTATATTCAATAACAAAAACTCCTTTAATTAGAGACTGCATTTATAATTGAATTCTGAAACCATTTAACTTTCCAAGGAAACCTAAGAAGTAATTTCCGCCATTTATATCGAACGAAGTAAATAAACTGGTACAAATGAACTGGAACTCACCCCACTTGCACACAAACCCAGTTTGCTTACTAAATACTTAACCGTGGTACTTTGAACTGCCTCATTCTCGACCCCGATATATGTGACGTAGAGTGTTTCTGGAATTGCCAGATTGCATGTTAGAATAACGGAAGCAGTTATTGTGCATAAAGCTTTTTTATTGTACTAATATTCATTGAATTTGTTCCATATTATTTTTTTTGAATTTACGCTTTATAACTTGCAGAGTAACTAGAGTGAACCGGCATATCTCTTTTTGTCTTGTTCTCTTCACACATATCCGAGGTGTCATCATGCTTTTACGTGAATTTCCACCTATGATCCCCCTGTATTTTAATTACTTTTATTTCTTTATTTTTATTATAAAAAAATATTAGTCTGCTAAATTGACAGTCATCAATCGTCATCATCAAATAATTCTTAATTTTACTAAAAAATCTTACATAAGTGAAGTTAATATTAGAATAATGTCAAAATTACAATCTACTATTATAATATATTTAAATGAATTTAAATAAGTTTATTTGCTATATCAATTGGTATCATTAAAATACTCCTTTATAAGTCATTTCACAGTTAAAAAAAAATCATGCATGCCCTTTGAAAATTTTCTGTCAATTTGACAGAAAATGTGATGATTTCCATTTTAACGTTGCTAGAAAAAATCTTTTATACATTGAGAAACAAATTTTACTTTGAAACTTTAAACTTCATTAGAGACTATACAATTACTGCAATATGAATTCTAAACAGCAGTAAACGCTTTGCTAGCACTTTCATACGTCAACAATTGTAACAAAGTGTCTATGGCCGTCATCCATCACCAGTGACTTGTTTACATTGCGTAACACGACTGTACGGAGTTTATCTCATTCTGATAACGAGGCGAAGTGCGATGTAGAAATTCTACTCTAAAACCGCACTACCTAAGTACAGGATACAGCGTAAAAGTAAAAAAACTTAATTTCTCTTCAAAGATGAACAAAAATAAGTCATATATATAAGCACGTTACAACTAAGAAAAGCTTTACCAGATATTAGGTATGCTATATAAGTTAGACACTGAACTTGCAGTGAGCAAAAGCTTTGAGATTTTAGTCAGAGTTAATGGTAATAGCCCCTCACAGTAGTTAACTCCAGACTGCTGAAAGCATCACTTGCTGCGATTACCCAATGTTCTGTATTAACTAGCAGTTTAAATATTGAGGCAGTCGTAGCACAAGCTTGTAACTAAAAGGCGAACACGGCGGAATTAATTATTTAATATTTTCCTCTTTTAATACCTACTTGCAACAAGACATAACACGGTGTGGAGCTACGCCACTCGACAGGAATTGTTCAAAAAAGTATGTGAAAGAGAGTAACGAACAGTCGTGATATTATCTTAACTCAGCATCCTTTTAAAATTTCACATGTCAGTTTTTTCTTATTGACACACAGTAAAAAAATCTTTTCAATAGGTACATAATACAAATGAATTGATCACAGCTTAAAACAATATACTGCTTCAATAACTGTTTCTCACTTTTCATCAAATTCGGAAGGCATTGCATGTTGAGTGACGGAACTCAACGTCATCAGAGAAAAGTAATGACAATATTTCATTTCCCTAGTGACCAACGAACCGACAACTGTTGTGTTCCCTCGACCTCTATATACGACTTACTCAGCTTCATGACACTGTATCCCGCACATAGCAGGGTAGGCAGAGGGGACTTAGGAACCTAGTGTTAAGACACTCCGTTCCACTTCCGTTCCCCACTTTCCGCCGTATTTGAGGCATAGCGTGTTGAGTGGCGGAACTGAACGCCGCGTTTTGCATTGTTACAAGAGCGAAAAAATGAAAATATTAAATATTTAAATTGAAAATGTTAAATATTTCGTTTCCTCGAGTGGGGATCGAACCCACAACCTGTCGGTTAGAGTCACACGCTTTGTGCCGCTGCGCCACGACAGGCCTCAACGGCTTCATATGAAGCCTAATGAAGCCTAATAAAATATAGATTTCATTATTTTTTTTTTATAAAAATATCATTATTTACTCTAATTATGCATTTAAATGAAGTATATTATAAAAAAGCGTCATAGATTTTAATTGTAGACTAGAAGTAGTTGTTTGAAAAAGCGCGATAGTTGTTCATTTAATTAACACTAAGAAGGCTTTTTATACTTGAAAGAACATTATCGTCACTAAACGTTATTATAAGATTTTAATTTAAATTATTTTTTAATAAAATTTAATATTTTCTTGTTCATGACCTTAAAAAAATATATACAAAAGAGTACATGTACGAAACATAGTGTGGCATCGCGAATTTCAAAATACAACTTTGAGATATTTAAGTCAATTATATTCAATACTTGAGGTCGGTACTTGGTACAATGATAGGTTTTGGAAATAATTTATAAATGAGTCTCTAATTAATACTCCTCTAATTAGAGAGTGCATTTATAAATTAATTCCAAAACCAATTAACTTTCCAAGAAAACCTAAGAAATAATTTCCGCCATTATATCGAACGAAGTAAATAAGCTGGTACAAGTGAACTGGAACCCCACTTGCATACTAACCCAGTTTGTTTACTAAATACTTTAACGTGGTAATTTGAAATGATTCATTCTCGCCCCCAATATATGTGACGTAGAGTGTTCCTTGAATAGCCGGATTGCATGTTATAATAACGGAAGTAGTTTTTGTGTCAAAACTTTTATTCTCTCCTTATATAAATTATTTTTTTTTTCATATAAAAAGAAGATAAAATAATATTTTCATATAAAATATTATTTTATAAGTCTTCTTTTTTATAGATTTTTTATTTTTAATAATGTTCTTTGTTTAAGAAGATGCACTTTATTACTCACTAATTTGACAGAACCCAACGCGGCACTCTATTCAAATGGATTGGCAAGTTGAAAATATTTTTATACATTAATACTACTTCGTGTAACTTCAGCTTCCAAACATATTTATCAATACCGTCAATATTATTTAACAATTACTATTGATATGTGTGGCCTGTCGTGACGCAGGGGCAGAAAATTAAAGATTCTCACACGAGGAAATTAAATATTTATTTGCATTTCTTCAATCTGGTAACATGGAAAGGCGCGGTGTACAGTTTTGCCACCAAAACCGCAATAGAGGTATTGCGGTTTTGGTGGCAAAACTGTATATATATTACATATTCAGTGGAAAGTGGGTCAGCGGAATTGTCTTGAAAGGACCTAGCCTGAAAGATATGAAAGACCTGAAAGGTTCATCTTACCATGTACGGGATACAGCGTGGAACTAGAATAAACTTAATTTCTCTTTAAATATTAACCAAATAATGCACGTTATAACTAAGAAAAAAGCTTTGCAAGATATTAAGTATGCTATGTAAGTTAGATACTAAACTTGCAGTAAACAAAAGCTTTAGAGATTTTAGTCAGAGTTAACGGTAATAGCCCCTCACAGTAGTTAACTGCAGGTTGCTGAAAGCATCAATGGCTGCGATTACCTAATGTTATTTGTAATATACTTTAACTCCAGTCTAGTCTTCTTAGTTCTGTATTAACTAGCAGTTTAAATTTTGAGACAGTCGTAGCGCAGTTGCACAAGCTTGTAACTGCAATGGCGACCGCTGTAGTTTCGAATACCACACGGCAGAATTAAGTATTTTATATTTTCCTCATTTAGTACTTGCAGCAAGACTTAACACGGTGTGGAGCTTCGCCATTCGACAGGAAATGTTCAAAAAAGTATGTGAAAAGAGAGTAACGAACAGTCTTGACACTACCTTACGTCAGCTCTCTTTTGAAATTTCACATGTCAGCTTTTTCTTATTTACACAGAGCAAAGAAATCTTTTCAATAGGTACATAATACAAATGAATTGATCACAGCTTAAAACAATATACTGCTTCAATAACTGTTTCTCACTTTTCATCAAATTCGGTCATGAGAGAAAAGTAACGACAATATAAAATATTTCATTCCCCTAGTGAGATTCGAAGCAACAACTGTTGCGTTTCCTCGACCTCTATACACTTACTTTGATTATATTTACTACCTACACTTATGCTTACATTGTCAGTGTAAATTACGATGTAGAGCGTCACTACCACGCTGTCCACCTCCACGTGAGATCAAATTAAGTCCAACTTTATGAAAGTACATAAAACAATGCGACGTTTAGTTGACCCGAGGCGACTGCGCGGGCCGTAGAGAACACTCATATAAAACAAACATACACATGTACCTATACAGATATATATTTATACATTTTCATGCAATTTACGTCATAAAGTGACTACAATAGAGCTCCTGCTGTCTGCCTCGAGCAAGTTTGTCGAAAACTTTACTTCGTGTGAAGAATTTTTATATTTGATTTGTTATATTAGACCTTTAATTTTATACAAAATTATATTATCGCCAAAAGATATATACTTTTACTCAGTTGCAATAAAATTACGTAGCTGTGGATGATTTAAATAAAATTTTGGCAATTATGTGTTTTAATGAGTAAGGCCTGTCGTAGCGCAAGGTACAAGCGATACATGTACATTAAGTTATAGCAGCTTACAACTTTGTCCACCATAGCAGGGTTACACATTAACTGATCAATTTTCGAGATTTATGTATGTTATTGTGTCTTTTTATCACAATGAGAAAATGAAAATAATTTGTTCTATATTCTAGAAATTGAACCCACAACCATCGTCCTCACAGTCATATCCAGTGCCACTGCGCCACGACGGCTTCCACGTATTAGCTACATATATAATAATTATATTCTATGACCGTATATAAAATAGTCTACAAACATAGAAATTATGAAATCAAAACCTCTACTACGTCCTGATCGCAACAGCCACTGGCCCATAAGGAACATTGCAAGCGAAACTATCATTAAACTATCGTAGTAATTTTAATAAGTTCCTGCGTATGAAAGCTAATTAACCTTTGAACTCACATAGAAGTTAATCTCAGCGAGCAATCTGCTATCGATAAATAAGCGTACGAATTTATCTTGAACGAACATGAGTATTTATGGCATGCTATTTTCTTTAGGATGATTAAAAATGTATTACAAAATGTACAATTAATATACTTACAAGTATGTATACTTTAGTTTAGTTCTAACGACGTTTCCGTTGTCCTAGTTTAATTCAAATCACTTTGCAAACATCACGTTACTATGCGTAGTAAGTCTGTAACAATCACGTATAAACTTCTGAAAGTGAAAGTTATATAATGAGTTAATAAAATTATAATACAAATTTATATATTCCGATATTCTATTAAACAATTTGCTTGTGTGAAGTACAAAAATCTTAGAAAGACGTAAAATATACCAGCTAAGGTTTTTTCAAATCCTCTAAGTTTTTTTAAACCGCTTAAAACATTATTCTTTTTATTTCATTCTTTATCTGTTAAGACAATCCATTCCACACTTTCTGCCAATAGAACACAGTGTTTATTTGTGTGTGCCTTAAATACAGCAACTTCTATAATTATATTTAAAATTTCAAAGTATATGTAAACTAAACTAAACTAATTTTCAGTTAACAAAGTAGCAATTTTACATAAAGTAAAATAAAAAAAGATAATAATCACTATAATATTTAATATCTGTAACTGGAACCATCGCTCCATGAACTCTTTGTGTTCATTTAATATTTCATATAGACTACAGTCAGATACTCCAATGTTATAATTACTTGAGAGACGGCAGACACTCGACGTGCCGCCGTTAATTAGTGCCGACGTCTCACAAAAGGTATTAATTTCATTATATATTTAAAGTTATGTCATTTCACTTACAAATTGTTACTTTCTTTTTTTACTTTATGCTGTATCTCGCTCATAGACCCGCTATGAGCGAAGAGAAAGGAACTTAAGAGCCTAGTGTTAAGATAGTTGACAGTAAGACTCTACCATTTTCAATTTATGTCGAAAGAAAGGCATTGTGTTGAATGTGGAACACAACGCCGCGTCGTAAACCCGAAACCTGTCGCGTTCACAGTCCCACTTTTGTGCCCCTGCACCTCGACAGTTCACGAATTGTAAATATAAAGCTCTATTTAAGAACAATTTTCAAGATATTGAAAATATATAGTCAAAATACTATTTTTATCCACCTTCATTATAAAATCAAGACAGTGCGCATTGACTGGTGGAACGCAACCCCACAGTTAGTCTGGACTTTGCTTTGCCTAAAAAGCTTTCAAATTATTATTATTGTAAAATATATAGCTGCTGTTATTTTTATCATCGTTATTTTCAGTTTATTGTTTGTGTTTATTCAGCTTATATTTTACACAAAAATATGGGAGAAAAAGTTAGTAGATAGTAGTATTATATATAAAATAATCCCTTTAAACATGTTTTCCGTTTGCGATCTTTTCCACTTCTGCTTTATTTTAGATTGAAGTGTAAGTGATAAACAACCAACAACAACAATGATAGGTCGTATTTATGTACGAGTTGGTAAGTGTGTAATGTAAGTGTGTAGCAGAAACTTGAACGAAATTTTTACCGATTTTAAAAGGTCGGATTAATTCGATTTTTTTACCTTATTAGGTGTTATCAAAACATTTAATAATAAAAGAATAAACATAAAATAATAATAATAGAAAAAAATAAACAACCCGCTTTTGAGACAAAAGTAACTAAAATCGAATTAAAGCATATTTTTTTATTAAAATTAAGTACAAAAGATGTATGGAATGTTACAAAGGATCACTTAAAACGCCCCTCCCATTTTTATTTCATAGTTGTTGGGGGTGTTTAAACTTTCACTTGTCTGTTTGTCTATCTGTGGTACTATAGTTCCTGATTTAATAAGCCACTTTAAGTGTGTTTGATTTAATCCAAAGCCTTTTACATCGCGGTGCTTCTTACCTATTATTTACGAAAATTGGATTAGCCGTTAAATAGTAACAATCACTTTGCTGACTAATGAACAAATACTGCTAAGGTTTTACAAAATACTAAATTTTAGTTTCCTGTTTTTAGTAGAAAATTTAGGTGTTGAAGTCTTTGTGGCGCTGTGTAATATGACTGACTGTAACGCTACGGATGTACTAAGAGTAATGACTTGTTTTATTACTTCACTCTGATATCAAGACAAAGAAGGGATCTTCGCTAGGCAGCTAAGCATGCAGTGTTTATATATTTCTACTGCCCATGTGCAATAGAATGTTAAATTCTCTCTAGATTCCCTCTGCCCACACTGCTATATAGAGTATACAGCGAGAAGCTATAATTATTGTAGGTATTAAACGTAATGTTCTTCAATAGCATAGCGTGAAGTAGACGTAATTACCAGATACATTAGCAATCTGGACACGCGCGGCGTTCAAACTAGGATTCCACTTTGGTTGATCTTATTGAGGGACTCCAACAAACTTTGCGCTGTGAACTGAATATCGATGAAAATATATTACGTTACTGAGAAAATATTATAAATTTTTCTCTTGGCGTATAGAGAAAGATTTTTTTTTGTATTAATAACCATTAAGCATAACAACTCAATGAAGAGTTCAATGTTTACAAAAGATTATTTAGATTTATCATTTTAGCATATAATAAAAATTGAAGTCACAAGCTACTAGTGATAACTTCATTTCATAAAAAAAAATCAAGTTCGAATCAGAGTTGCTCACTGATAGAGATATATGGCAATTACATTATTTGACATTCCATACTTATTGCATATCAGCAGGTCAACGAGGAGTACAACTTGTTAACGTTGACAAACTTAAGTTTGCGGACATACTCGTATATACTCATTTTGCATAGAATTAACTTCAAATTTAATTACTCGACTACGGCGAAGACCGAAAGGAGGGTTATGTTGTAAACGTATGTACGCACATACTGAATCCTTTGCTCCTTTGAAAACCAGTGAACCGATTTTGACAAATGATACGTCGTTGAATTGTCATGATGGCGTGAATGTCACCAGACATCAATTTGGTTTATACTGTCGGTTTTTTTGTTTTGTTTATTTTCGGTATGATTTATCTGTATCATGTAAAGTTATTTTTTTAATATTTCCCTTTAGCTGTAATATTAATTCTCACTTTTTGCCAAATTCCATTATTCTAGCATCAAGAGGAGCCTAAAAGTATTCATTACCTGCCAAATGTCAAATAGATGCAATAAAAATTGATGCGTACATTTTGACTTAGAGACTTTTTTTCTTCTGAACTCTAAGGGGGTGTAGATCTGGTATGAATATAAGCTCGATTCCTACACGCGATCTTGTGGAAAATTGACTTGTCAGACGTACAGATAGGTGAATATAGACAGACAGACAACCAATTATCTGCCTGTCTGTATCACTTGTCTGTGAAGGTACAGATATACAGATACTTGCAGATAAACCCAGGGCAGTACGCGATACAATTGAGAAATCGTTGACGGTAGTTTGATATAATGACTATATAAACTGACAGATAGATGACACACACACACACACATACACACACATACACACAGACACAGTCTACCCGTGACTAAGGACTACTGTAAAGTGTTCGAAACGTCCGGTTTCCAAAAGTGTTCAGTAGTCAATATACGCAATTAATGCGGTTAAATTTGTCATGATATTTGTACTTTTAAAATGTACAACTATCATCCTAAATTGTGTATTTGTAAGAACTTGTATATATTTATGTATTATAATTGCATTGTATGAAGCCTGAGTGATAAAATGTTGTCAAGTGTGATTGTACCTCAGAACGTACTGTTTAATGTCATTTCCGTGTAAAAATTGTAACAAATGACCATTTATTAATTAAATTGTATTAGAAAAACTTCAAAATTAAATTTCAAATAAAGCAGATGTTCAAAAGGCTTTTACAATCCGAGTACCAGTTATCAAATACCAAGAGATAATAGATAAGATAAGTAAACCTCCCTTGCGGCGGACGTCCGGGATCTTGTACTCCTTATCTGACAGTTACCTGAGGATATTCACACGAGGTTAAATATTAACTACATGGCTTATTTAAGCAGTTAAAGTTATGTATACTATGTTGGGCCATCGTTGTTTAATGGGAGAGATTGTAAGCAATGAGTGTGAGCTCCATTCCCATTCGGAAAATTTTAATTTTGTGTATAATTTCAACATAACTGTTTATGTAACCAGTATAACGAAAACATGCCACATATTTTGACTAGAGTGTAGAGTTTGTTAACTTTGTTGATACTAGTATAGTTATGGCGCATTGAGTTACAATGCTTTTTGACATGGCGAGTCATCGTCTTGGTAATATTTTATATGAAAATACTTTTTGTAGGTGTTAATCTACGTACCTATATATTAACAATTTTGTACTTTTATATACAAACTGGCGCACCCAGCCCGCTTTGCTGGGCTAAAATAAATAATCGTAATATATCAACTAAAACCAATATTGATCTTCATGTTCATTCTCTTCCGCTCTCTTATCTAGCGGGAGAAAATTATTGCCCATATACATGTCGGTTAATAAACGTGGTATTGATATAGAACTTTTTAGAGTTATTAATTTCATTGAATAATATTAAATATTTTGTTGTTGAACTTTATATGTTTGCAAATAAATTCAAACGTAACGGTTAACGTCATTAATTTTATATATTGGTCCTGCTGCATTAGTAGTATTTACTTGATAGAAAATGTATGAATTGTAAACTGTTCAACAGTTAATTAATTATTTAATCTATCGTAAAAATATGTTTATTTTAGCTTAGCATAACGTAACAATTTTCCCTTATATTTTTATTATTATTAAGACAAAATATTGATTAATACGAAATTTATTGATACAATTATTTATAATTAAAAATTTTGATCTTTGTTAATTTAAAACTTTTTTGTTTTTTTTTTTAATTATGGTTAATAAATTGTGATAAATATGGTGATTATTTTAAGTTAATAACTTAAGTCAATAAATTAAAAATTAAATAGTATCAGATTCCATTTCCTCTAAATTTTTATCTTCAAATCACTTTTAAAAAATACATCATTCGTAAATATTAAATATTAGGCTGAATAAAAATTATGATGTAATATACTATTCTAAATGTGTAACACTATTAATAACTATGTATTGATTCATATTAAATTCAAGTTAATGAACTTCACATTTTTTACAGTATATTGATTTAAAACATAGTTACTTTTCGATTTCCATGGATTCTGCACCTCTTTTTGCTTTTGTAATCTCTGCTCTTATTCTATAGCTGACCTGATTTGTGTGAAAAATATTAAAGTACTTTAGAGTGATTCACAAAACGATGCCTACAGAATTGAACAAAATTTAATAAAAAAGACTTACAATTTTTTAAGAATTAATAAACTTGATTTTTTTTTACTTGTCTAACTTTGCCAAATATATTTAGTTTAATTTCTGACGCTATTTTCGAATAGCACAATAAGACAACATTCATATACAAAGAATGTATCGCCAGTATTAATTAGTATTTCATGACGCTGATGACACACAGGCTCACGGACGTAGAATGTAATTTGCAGACATCATCACCACATGAGCTTTACAAATGTTAAGCATTTGAGCTTTTAAATGTTTTTTTAACTGTTTTTTAAATTATAATATAAATGTATAAAATTGAACCCACTATAATTTGCCACAAATTTCTTCTATGCTACGATGAACTGCTGCATACTTCTAAACGTAAATTTAAAAATGTTCACTTATTCTATTTTTCTCAAGTCCGCCTTTTCCAAAATCCAATATTTTATATGCGAAGAATTTACAATATTCAATGTTATTATACTCAATAAGAATATTTTTAATTGAATTTAAATTTATTCTGTAGTTACTAATATTGTAAAGTTTCATCGATTGAATGATTAAAATTCAAAAAATTCAGATCAGTTTAGTTCATTGATTATGGCGTTCCGAGTGTGCCAGGTTCTTGTTAGGAATGAACGATGTATTCGACTGTCCCATTCTTGTATTTTTTTATTTTTTAGTTCCTCGCTGTTATCACGCATAAAGAGGGGACCTAGTTGTAGCTTAACTTACGTAACGTAGTTAATTTAATTTGAAAATGCTCGCATCGCTGAAAGTAAACATTTGTGATAAATTATTTACAATATCAATACAAGTACACTACATTTATGTCTATATTTTTATATAATTTCATGTTAAATATAACATTACCTTTGGTATTTACCTGACATGCGTTAATTTAGAAGTATAGTAAAGTTTGAAACACACGTGAGTATCACAAAGTTAACGCGAGCTCGCGCCCGCGGGCCTTATTACAGCAGCATCGTACAGATCAACATAAATATTTATATCAGTGACTCGTTTTTACCTACAAATTTATTTTCTTAAATTATTTCCTAAGATAAACGTTTTACAAATATTAGGTAATATTTTATTTCTTAAAAATAATAATCGAATTATTTCTAGGCTGTTGCGGCGGAGTGACATAAACATTTAACAGTTGGTGATGAATATTTCATATATTTAATATTTTCATTCTTTATTCTGGTAATAAGGACAAGCGGCTTTGAACTCCACTCAATATGTAGTGCCATAAGATTTTAGCGCAACGTGTATCCTCATTAGCAGTAAGACTCGATCAATTTATCCCTCTTGAACTCTTTGTACAGTCAAGTTGAAATTCTTACTACAGAAGTAGAGATGAAGTAAAGCATAAATTTCTGGTATTTCAATGGTGTGACAGAACAAAAGTTTGAAAATATAAAACAAACAATACTGCCGTGTCAATGTTTTATCACAAAAACATTCCTCCCGAGTCACTCTATCTATTAAAAAAAAGTCATCAAAATCCGTTGACTTTAAAAAATTAAATATGCTTAAGGCTAGCCTAGCTAGCTAGACTTATGTCTTGATTGATGTAACAATTTTCGTAAAATTTAGTTTGTAGGGTGTTTCATAAAATCGAAAGACCTTGGATCGAGTCTCTGGAGTCTCTGATTTACAGTTTGATTATTCTTCTCGTGTGATTAGAGTAACGCTTGGTCATCCGGATGCTGTATAATGTCCGTCTCAATGATCGACTTAGCGGTAAAGCTTATCAACGGCTAGGTCGGTCATTGAGACGGACAGAATATTTTTTAGCACTAGTAATACCTAAAGTTGACATAACAGATGATTTTCGGTATAAATGAGCTGGAAGTATGTTTACATATGCTATTTTTTCTTCATTCTTATACGCAACTGAAAATGAAAAACTAATATAATATTTTATTTCTATAAAAATATATCATTTTCACTCTGTGATTATATTCAAAAGTAAATATAGGATGTATTTTTAAAAGTACACTGTACAAAGTATTTTGAGGTAAAAACCTCATTCAGCGTAAATTCGCGCAGTCACACGCAGGCGATGGCGGCCGCTATTTTTGACATGTTCATTTATAATTTAATTTACGCGTTCTTTTTGCGAAGGTAACGTGCGACTGTAACGCGGCAGGTTGTGGTTATATTTCCCACTCGAAATGAAATATTTCATAGTTTCATTTCTTCGGCGAAGCACAGCGTTGAGTTCCTTCACTCAACTCGCAATGCCTCAAAGTTCGACGAAAACTGTAGAAAAAAAGTAGAATCTTAACAGTAGATTTCCAAGACTTCTCTTTCCACCCTGTCATGACCGTGGCGTCATTGAGCTGATTATTGTAGACGTACAATTGAAAGCTTATTGTAACTCACATATGGAGAGTGTAAAGTGACTTACAGTCGTAACACTCTTCACTTGAGGAAATTAAAAGGAATGTTCCTTTCTTAGCGTGATAGTCCGTCGTGATTTTTTGTAAAGGAGACAATTGTTAATTAATTATTTTCCTTTTCTTAAATCAGGAGTTAGATTCTATCACTCAACAGTTAATGTAGATAATGTTAGGTATTATTATGGAAAGTTGTAAATAGAGTATCTTAACACAAGGTTCCCGTTTCCTTCTGCAGTATGAAGCTAAACAAAATATAGATTTCATTAAAAAAAATTGACAGATTTTTATCATTATTTACGTAATTATGCATTTAGTGATGATGTATATAATATAAAAGCATTATAGATTTTAACTGGGGACTTGTCTGACATATATTTAACACTAAGGAGGCTGCTTATACTTGAAAAAATATTAACCTCACTAAACATTATTATAAGATTTTAAATTCAAATATTTTTTTTATAAAAATATATAATTTTATGGATCATGATCTTAAAACGTTTAAATGTACAAAAGAGTTCATATATAACACAATTTTGGGACAATTTGAAATTCAAGGTCACGAATTTCAATATACAAGTTTGAGTAATAAAGTATATTCAATAATAAACACTCTTTTATTAACAGACTGCATTTATAATTGAATTCCAGAACCAATTAACTTACCAAGAAAATCTAAGAAATAATCTCCGCGGGGTTCTTATGTTTTTATGTGACCCTCCCCCGGTACCTTTGATTCCCCCTCTCCCTCTCTTTCAGTGTTTTAATAACTTTTTTTTGACATTTTTATCTTAAAAAAATGTTATTCTGCTAAATTGAAGCTTTCCATTGATTCGTTCCTCTGGAGTGGAAGGTCGCACAAATTATAATGCTCTTGAAGCCAGATAAACAACTCGAAAGAACAAAATCATATAGACCCATAAGTCTGCTACCTATCCCTTCCAAAATATATGAAACTCTGCTGCTACAAGGAATCCTACCTATACCCAAAGGAAAGAAACTAATTCCTGACCATGGAATGATTGATATTTTCATTTCCTCGGTCTGGTAAATAGACAGCGTTGAATTCTGGATTCAACACAACGCCATACTTTCGGCGCAAGCTGAAGAATGGTAGTGTTTTACTGCAAACGGGCTATCTTAACACTAGGCTCCTAAGTTCTTTTTTCTTCGCACATAGCGGGACTGTGAGCGAGATACATCCTAAAGTAAAAAAAAAAAGAAATTATTTGTAAGTGAAATGACATAACTTTTAAAATATAAAGATATTAATACCTTTTGTGAGACGTCGGCACTAATTAACGGCGGCACGTCGAGTGTCTGCCATCTCTCAGGTAATTATAACATTGAAGTATCTGACTGTAGTCTATATGAAATATTAAATGAACACAAAGAGTTAACGGAGCGACGGTTCCAGTTACAGATATTAAATATTATAGAGATAATTATCTTTTTTTTATTTTATGTAAAATTGCTACCTTGTTAACTGAAAATTAGCTTAGTATAGTTTACATATACTTTGAAATTTTGAATATAAGTATAGAAGTTGCTGTACTTAAGGCACACACAAACAAACACAGTGTTCTATTTGGTAGAAGGTGTAGAAAGGATTGTCCTAACAGATTGCAAAGGTCTTTCTGCATTGTTCACTATATGCAGGATAAAGCGTAAAATAAAAAAATACTGCTTTAAATGGTTTAAAAAAAGTACTTGAAGAAACCTTAGCTGGTATATTTTACGTCTTTCCAAGACGCTCTAAATCGTAATTTACACTGACAATGTAAGTAAAGTGTAGGTAGCAAATATAATAAATGTACATAAGTACGTAGAGACCGAAGGAACGCAACAGTTGTTGGTTCGATCCTCGATAGGGGCATCAAATATTTTATATTTATATTTCTTTTTCTCTGATAATGTTGAGTTCCGCCACTCAACATACGATATGGAAGGTATTTCTGCACCTTAATGCCTGCAAAAAGTGAGAAACAGGAATTTCTTAATGATTTTTTTTACTGTT
The DNA here is from genome assembly GCA_018249855.1 of Eueides tales michaeli. Lineage (NCBI taxonomy): Eukaryota > Metazoa > Arthropoda > Insecta > Lepidoptera > Nymphalidae > Eueides > Eueides tales. Next base: position 922 of record DWMZ01000534.1, on the reverse strand, counting down.
CTCTCTTTTCGCCTGCATTAATTGAACCTATAGCCGTCGCCTTTTTAGTTACAAGCTTCTAAAACTGCGCCATGACGTTCATATGGAACTCAGAAGAGTAGACTGGAAATAACGTATCTTACAAGTAATGTTGGGTAATCGCAGCAAGTGATGCTTTCAGCAGTCTGGAGTAAACTGCTGTGAGGGGCTATTACCGTTTACTCTGACTAAAATCTCAAAAACTTTTGCTCACTGCAAGTTCAGTATCTAACTTATATAGCATACTTAATATCTTGTAAAGCTTTTCTTAGTTATAACGTGCTTATACGAGTATATATGACTTATTTTGGTAAATCTTTAAAGTGAAATTATTTTTTTGTTTCACACTGTATCCTGTACTTAGTAGGGAAGGCAGACGAAACTTGCGAACCCAGTGTGAAGACATTTCGCTCACCCACATTCCGCTAAATGAGAGATAGCTAGAGACCATTTATATAACTATAAATAAATATATGTAAATATATATAAATAATTATTGAGGCCTGCGTGGTGCAGTGGCACAAACGTGTGACTGTAAACGACAGGTTGTGGGTTCGATTCCCACCAGAGGAAATGTAATCTTATTAATATTATAAATCCGAAAGTTTGTACGGATGTGTGTATGTTTGTTACTCTTTCACGTAAAAACTACTGAACGGATTTTCATGAAACTTTGCAGTAATATAGCTTTGATATCAGAATAAAATAATAAGTTAAAATTTATAGGGATTTTAATCGACATAAAAAAGGAGATTTTTTTTATATGTTCCCCGATTTCTCGAAGATGGGTGGACCGATTTTCAAAATTCTTTTTTTGTTCGAGAGGGTATATTTCACAATTGGTCCCATGGTAAGGAGATCAGGATCTGATGATGGAATCCTGGAGAAATCGAGGGCAACCCTC